>CM073775.1:84323720-84496493 GCA_037158775.1 Hetaerina titia | reverse complement strand
CAAGACTTAGTTGGTTAAACGTTTGTGAATGGCACAGCGATTGAATTTTTATCATCACAATAGCTACATAATACTCTTGAGTACTGGAAATACATAACGTATGTCATATGATAACGGTTCAAAAGAATATAACCTTATCTCGATTCCTAATGCAGAAACTTTTGAGAAATACTAATGGACCACCTGTGTGGCATGGTGGCGAAGAGTGGTGGTTCATCTAGAACCCTAGTATTGTAGTATAGATTGCAAGGTTATATCAGGTTTACGTAACTCTTGTCTTATTTTAGATTTTACATTTCGTCTTTTGTCCTATTGGTCTAGCTATTCCTGAATGCTACTTGGTATATTTAGCTAATTTTGTACTAGTTGCATATATATAGATTTTTTAATCATTTAGATGTATAAAAAGTATTTATATGAAAATTAGAAATATGCATGTGATGTATTCTGAAAATAAATATAAAATAGAGACATAGACTGCAGTAATACGTGAAAGTAAGTTGAAATATCAAACTCAAAAGAGAAACTAATTATGCTGCAATCAAATAAGACAAAAGAAGAAGATACTCAATAGGAATCAATGGACCCATGCAGGAGTGAATCATCCAAACGACTTCAAAAATTATAAATAACCCTTCGAAGAAAGAAAAACGTAACGAAATAAGATAAGCTTTGACAATTGAAATATTGTGCTGGAATATGTAGCTACAGGTAACGAAAATACATGCTAGAACTTTTTAATAATTCAAAACTTCTCAAAGATGGGATGGGAAAAATGACAGCGAGTTGGACGAGGACGACGGTAGCATAGATTTACTCAGACATATTATTAATGGAGTCTGAGAAGAGCGTAAGGATTTATTTGCCAAAATAAATGGTGACCAAGAGATTTGAGGAGCACCAGATTATGAGAGTTTTACTAATATTCCATTTATCTAACATTCTATCTCTATCATCGAAAATGCAGAGGAGAAATTAAAGAGGACTTGTTGGAATAACAAGTTTGGAAGGACATAACAGAAAGTTGAAGAGACAATGCTCTGTTTAATGTTGTTGCTTACAAGAATGAGTCACAACTCTAACTATGCGTGGAATCTGAACGGTTTTTTGCCAACTTCAAGTCAATGAGAATAAAATTACTGGAAAACTGATTGAAAATAGAAGAATGTGTTGAGGAATCAGAAACCTGAAAGAGTTTTCTTTAAACTCCGCTGATGACCGAACTGAATGACAGAAGAAAATAAAAGTTCTATATATTATTAAAGGGGACAATAAAGAGGATGGTGAAGGATGAGTCGGCATGGCTCAAACGATAGATGAAGGCATTTGTAATGGAGGATGAGTTGCATTGCTGTGCGAGAATAACGTCATAAGTAAGGAAGTAATGATTAAAAACGTCATTTGAAGCATAGTAGAAATTCAGAGCAGAATAAAGATTTTTGAGCCTGGTACTTCCGGAAGATGCTGAGGATCATAAGGGTTGATAAAATTGGAGAATATGGTGGTTTACATATTAAAATAGGCGGGAAAAAATAGAGCAGGTAGAAGTTTACATATCTCGGAAGTGTTTTGGACCAATACGGTCAAAGTAGTAGTGACGTAAGGAGAAGAATTGCGCTAGGCAAGGAGGCTTTCTCAAGGAGGAGGGAGTTAATGACGGGGACGTTTAGTAGGGATGTTAAGACAAGACTCGTAAAAACTCTGATATGGAGCGTGGCTATGTACGGCGCGGAGACGTGGTCACTGAAGCAGGAGGATAGACGTAGATTGGAGGCTTTTGAAATGTGGGTGTGGAGAAGAATGGAGAAGGTGAAATGGACCGAAAGGAAAACAAATGAGGAAGTACTGGAGATGGTGGGTGAGGAGAGGGGTTTGTTGAGAGAAATCCTATGAAGGCAGGAAAAATGGATGAAAGGTGTATTGAGCGGTAGTGGAATGTTGAAAAAGGTAATAGAGGGGAGAATGTTGGGCAAGCGAGATAAGGGCAGGAACAGGATAGGGACGTTGGACGGGATGAAGGGAGGAAAGAAGTACCCAGAGATGAAGAGGGACCTGATATACGTGTAAATTAGGTTGCTAGGTGGGGAGTTACAAAATGATTATTTGATAGTTGTGCCCATCCAAAAACCTACCTTAACCGGTAGATTACCTAATAATAATGATGTTTCACAGAATGAAAAAGGTAATGTGAAAATTGACGAGGCAAATAAAAACCAAACAGACCAATTACCACTTCAAACTATGTATTTAGTAGTAATATAAAGGAAGGTAAATAAGAGGAGTCTTGCGAGGAAGACTTATTAACAGCCTAGGTTAAGAGATGCAAGTCGGTACAACTTGCTGGATGGAAGAATTTGGATTCGAAAAAAACGAATGAGGAGCCAGTCAACCAATCATCGGGTTGAAATTTAATGTGATGCATTCTGTGTCAGCCTGGCTATTAATCCTAGAATATACATAATGGGCGGATTTCACTCTTAATCCATATGCTTCATCCATGTGATATAGTCAATGATTTATTGAATATTAGGGACGAATTCTGATAATTGATGGTGCATAGCTGAAACCTCAAAATTGATCCCTCATGTCTTATATTTAGTTTCTATCTTAGCTATTAATTTTACGCTCGCAAGAAACGGAATTTGTAGACTAGCGTGTTCCTGGACAACATTCAACATTTAAGAAAAATTGCGCGATAAAAATTTCTCGCAAAAGGTAAATTTTGTTGCACATACAATGTACAATTGCATAATTTTTTTAGGTCCTTAATTTCCGTTTTATCATTGTATTCACAAATATAACTTTCCTTTTTGTTTCAAAACATAAAATCACGAAATATTTTCACAGTCGAAATGGACATGGTTGCCGAACCTTATGTTCAACCTGTGAGTCAGTACCTCGGATCCCATTAGATTCTGACCCACCATCTTTTTTCCTGTTCCACGTGCGGAGAAAGAAGCTTTCCTCAATGAAAACTATTATTACCATTCCATTGTCTCTTGTCCGTCCCACCCATTCTCTTTCCGCATTCTTCATTCCACTGTCTCCTCTCCCTCTCTCTCTCCCTCTCTTTGTGTTCCCTCCTTCGTATCCACTCTCGATCGAGCGAGCCCTTCCTTACTCCCTCCCTCCCTCTCCTCCCCCCAGCGCCTCTCAATTTAGATCCTGCCTATCGCTCTTCGCCCAGAACGAACCCGCCCATCCTCCATCCCCTTCACACTCCCGGCCTTCTCCTCTCGCTAAGCCGATTAAAACCCAAGCTCTCCTCGTGGAGCAGACTCCCTTCTCCCTTTCCTCCAAATCGTTCCCAATCCCTCGGCTCCATTTTCCCTCCTTCCCCCGCCCCTCTCCGTCCCCGAATCCTCGTTTTTTCCTCTTTCCTTCTTCGACCTTTTTTTCTCGTCCCCTCCCTTTCGCTCCCTCCCCCTTCCCGACAAGCTTCCTACGGCCTTTCTCATTATCTCTCTTCTTCCCCACTCCCCCGATCGCCGCCTAATTCGTTGCCTCGGAAAACGCTACTCCAAGGTGGTTTTGTGTGAAGGTTTCAACCTTAGGGAACAGTGCGTGCGTGCCGCGAGGAATTTGGTTGTCTCTTTTCTGGGTTGATGCAGTCATTACTTCGAGGGTGGTTGCTGAAACCAATTATGGTTGAGACCAATATGGAATTGACAGTTGATATATTTATTTATAAGATTAAATACATCTAAATTCTATTAAATTTCGATTTATTAAATAAGCACGGGCTATGAAGGTAAGATAATTACAACAAACCAACAGTGGTATTAATTACCTAACCTACCTTGACTTCTACCCTGCATTTGTTAAGGTGACACTCGAGAATACAAATTATTACCTTTTGCCTTGAAGATTCTATAGAAAAAAACTTTTCCCGGATTTAGAAATATCTTCTTGGGTTTAATTAGCTAGTAATTCACTCCATACGCCTACAAGTAGTCGGAAAGAACAATAAAATATATTAGTTCCTGTCAGTAATCATCTACCCCATCCGACCGATTCCTGTCTCGCTTCATTTAGGGTGTGTTGGCACCGGTATTTGTATCCTTCCTAGAAAAACATATTCTCTGAGCACTTATTGGAAGATCAATTTCCATGACACTGGAAAATATTCCACCCCATTCCCATTCATGAATGTGTGCAAAACAAATTCCCAAAAATTACTACCCGTTGCAATTATAATCCCTTTCATGCAAACTTTTTTACAGTAAATTTTGAGCAACGTCAAGTACTTCCTGGATAGTATTTTCACAAACAGCTATCATGGTTTTCGGAAGAAAATTTCTTGTGAAACATGACTTGTATTATTAATTCACAATGCTCTTAATGCTGGGGACTCAAAAAAAAGGAAACTACATTCTTCAATTCAAAAAGGTCTTTGATTAGGTATCACATACTAAGTTGATAATCATGTCTACAAAGTAATTTGGGTTTATTCTTTGAGTAAACCCAAGTTACTTTGAGTAGAAACAAGAATTGTGATCGATGGAATTCCGATTTTGTGAAATTATCCTCTGACCTCTCTTAGGGTTGTGCATCAGTTCCCTCCCGCTACTGGGTTATATAAGTGGCTTTAATTAAAAAATAACCCGCAACATGAGATAATTCGCCGATGGCAGGGTCACCTACCAAAGTTGAAGGAAATGGCTCCGAGAATCTTTCTATGCATCTCAGCAAATTAGTGCCAGGATTTCCCGGTAAATCTGAAAACAAAATTCTCAGCAATGCATTTCTGGTAAAAGAATTCTATTCAAGCTAACATACTATACATACACTCGGGAAGAGGATAAATACGCATTGTGGACCAAGGAATATACATCATTTACCTGGTTAACCTGCAGGTTCTGTGTGCATGTGATTTCTCCTTACAACAGGTTCTCTATTCTATGCCCATTCTCTTAAATCTACAAAGGAGTTTTATTTTATGCTACTTATTAACCCCGTTCTAGGTCTTTCCCTTTTCCTTTTTAATTCCATTCTCAATCATATTTGCACAACAAACTGAATGCCTTAGCAGACGTCCTACTTTTTACGTTTCTTCTTTTTTTTTGCTTATGTCGGTTTGGTTTTTTACCTCCTCTCCGTTACTCTTCTTCACGTATTTCTCTTTTTCGGGATATTATAACATGCGAATTTTGTTTTTACCTTTTTATAGGAAGGTCCAGCTTCTGATCCGTGCATCTTCACACTTAATATAATGCGTTTTTATGACCTCTCTTTAATATTTGCATTTATTCCTTTCTAACGAAACGATTCTCTAACCTTAGGTATCCTGGCTCTGAAGTTTTACCTGCTTTTTCCATTTTCCTTCTGCTTCCAGAGTAACCTAACGTTTTAATTAGGGCCAGCTCAAATCTCCTTCTAGCCTGACATCAGCCTTTCCTTATTACCTTTCAGTAACTTCGTTTTGTTACTGTTTGCTTTCATTTCTTCATCATTAATTATTTTTAGTGCCCTAGATTTATTCCTACGACTTAATTTTCTTTTACCAAAAATATCTCACACGAAGTTAATAGTGATGTAATTTTTTCCATTGCTTTTTAGTCCAACGGTAATTCTTTCTCTAATAACGCCAATGGCTCTTTAATGCACGATAAAGATTGAATAATAATGCGATAGGAAAATACCTATCCAACTAAAGGTTTTGCTTTGAATTCTGTCCTCCTCTAAGTGCTGTTTGGTCTTTTTACAGCTACAATATAATACATCATTCTGTAAAGGTCTCCAAGGTCTCTGTTTCTTGAGGTCACCAAGTGCTGTGAACATAATTTTCAAGTTGGCACTATCAGAAGCCTTTTTCGCATGAATAACTAGAAGTTTGCTCCTATTATGACTTTATGATTAGTCTTATTAGGCTCCCTGTCCCTGTGTGGCTGCTAGAGTTCTTCTATCTGTGTGGTCCTCTCGCGCAGAATTGCCTCAAATATCCTTTCCATGACACTTGTATTTTCGAGGCGCCAAGGTGTATGTTTCATTGCTTTATTCTTTTCGCATTTTTGTGCAACACTATTTTGAATTGGATATCAATTTGGTCTTGTTAAACCCATTTGGAATATTGTCTGTTACGTACAGATTAAAAATCAATTTTTACAGTTCTGTCTTCATTTTTTACCCATTAGCTGTGGCGTTTCTCCAACTATTATATCTGAACAAGGTGCTTTATTAAGATTTTACTCTTTGAAGACTCAATCAAATATTTCTTTGTTCGTAAGAAACAGAAGTGCCTTATCCAGGACGTTTTGCTGACTTTACAGCATGTCATTTCCTATTAGTTCTTGAAAACATACTCCTGGACATTCTTACTATCCCAATGCCGACAATTTACACCGATTCTTGCTACTCCATTTGACTACAGTAATCAACTCGAGGGTCGATTTAATAGTAATGTAGAGATAAGCTAAACGATTTTATTTTTTTCTTCATTGACTGTGTTCTAAAATCATTTATACATCTACAACCTCATAAATACCCTGCGAGCCTCCAAAAAAGGTGTGTGGCAGGGGAATGCTCATACTCCTATACTTCTACCCCAATATTTTCTGTTTTTGTTATAATATTATCCATTATTTCTTTCGTGATTTAAAACTTACGAAATAACTTTTTTCCCGTCGAAAGTACATGCCGTCTCTTTTTATCACCTCTGTTTTGGAAGATCCCCATTTCTCTTGTAGTTGATTTTACCCATCTCTATTAATCTACACCTACTTAATACCCCAAAAGCCGCCGCAAGGGTGGGGATGTTAGGGCACCAGCCGTAATTAAGAAAAAAACCGCATACAGAAGCCACAAGTTTATACAATCCACAAACAAAACATGGTATAAATTCATGCAAAAACTCTTACAACCCACATAAACTACCAACTAACATACACATGAACCTACAAATATACCTGATGTCTTTGTAATGTTTCATTTTGCTCCGACTTGTAAATTAAATGTTTTAAATATTGCTAAAATTACTTAGGTTTCTTATTATCGTGACTCCTGATTGTTCTTTGAATGAATGAGTATTTGTTTAAATCTGTACTGGAATCTATCTCCCTTATTTTATCTTTGTGGTCCTTTCTACACAATTAGTGTGGGGCCATAATAATTTCTCAAGTGTCATTGTTAAACTCGTTACTTCTGAACCTTTCTAAAAGTCTGAGTCTCACTTGTTCTCTTCGTATTTCAATTGGCCCCCGCCTTAATACACTAAGATACTAGTCACACTTGAGTTCTTATTATTAAATTTTATCGAATCTGGCGGATTTTCTCTGGACCTAATCAAATTCTTTTTGCTAAATTTTCTCACAAAGATCCCATATACTTGCGGAATATTACAAATGAGGACTAACTAGATTAAAGTAACATTTATCTTTAACTTTCTCATTGCATTTCCCCACCACCCGTTTAATGAAGCCGAGTTTCTTTAAAGCGAATCCGCATACTATTGTCCTGATGTGTTCTCCCCATGAAAGGCATAGTGTTAGAACTACCCCCAACTATTTAACTAGATTTGGCGTAGTTAGCTCTGAACCCTCTATTTCATAGCTTATGTTCTATTCGCCACTTCCTTTGTTCAAAAATTTCAAAACTGCGCATTTGTCTATATTAAGCATCAATTCTCATTCCTTGCACCAATTTGAGATTGTGTCTGTGTCTAGAGAGTAGCTCGCATTTTAGTTGGCTCCTTATTTCCCTCTATACCACCGTGTCGTCAGCAAATAATCTGAGATTGTTACTAACGTGTGCTCTTAGGTCATTAATATATATTAAGAACAGAAGCGGTCCTATTGCACTTCCTTGGGAGATGCCCGATGAGTTATTAATCTATGTTGATGAGCAATTAATCGTAGTTATTGCCCCGTCACCTCTTTAAAAATATATATTACTCTAAAGTTTCAGATAAAGTAATATTTTACTGATCGTTGGTTTTACGTTTTCCCGCTATTTTTTCCTCAGATTCAATCTGAGCTTCATTAATATCAACTGAATCAATGTCCTCTCCGCTGTAACTTTTGCTTCTTTTTACTTGATGGTGGAAACGAGCTCTCGCCATTATTCAGTCAAGTTGACAACTTTCTTTCTTTCCCGGCGTTGGCCATGCATATCTCATTCGTTTCGGTTTTTCCGCTAAGGTGTTTGTTACGAGAAGGTTGCAACTTTTAAAAAATTCAATAGGTTTTTCAACTTTTTCTTTCCTATTTCTGGCACCAAACTTCCCGACATTGTTATCTGTCCTTTCTTCCCCAACTTCCGCTTTCTATTCTCCCATTGTTATGAGTTATTCTTTCGTTACAACCTCTTTTAGACCGTCGTATATTTCTTCCACTTCTCTCTCTCTCTCTCTCTCTGAGTATCTGGAGGTGGGCATGAAACTTGTATGTGTATTAATGCAATATAATATTGATTGCAATCATAACATTCCGTATTCATCCGTATACTATTTTTTTCTCAAATTTCGTATTTTCTTGAATTCAAATCCAACGAATCCTTTTCCAGATTTGAAGGTAGGGTGTATAATTACTCACCAATCCAAAAGTTTTCTCAGTCAGACTTCCTAACTTCACTAGTCCCCAAACGATTTTTAATCTTTTTAATCAGATTTTCTATTTTTTCTATCTCCTTTATAGATTTTCCATTTTTTGTATTCATTTCCATTGATAATCCTTTTCCCCTTGTTCTCCTCTCCAGAGATCCGAGGTGGGGGCTATTCTACCATCGGATCTTTTAACTAGAGTAACATCTCATCATTAATGCTTTACACGAGATGTCAATGTGGGTCTTTAATGGAATTTCACCTTGCTTTTTACACCCTTTGCCTTCATCCATCGTTGTGGCTCATCTGCCTTTAGGGGGAAATTTCTATCCCCAGGAGAACAAGAGGGTCCCCCGTCTCCATCAAAAATGGAGCGGTAGTTTTATACCGGCCCTCACTCAGTCTCCCGTACCCCATTGCCCACCATAGAGCACCCCCGGTCCACCTTGTGGGGGCCCGGTTGAATGTTTCCCTTCATTGGAGCACGAGGCTTCAACAGTGTCCTTCATCCTCCCCAGAGCTTTTGGGGGAGTTAAGGGATGGAGTTCATGTGAGTCGTAGATACGTCGGATCTAACGTGAGAGAAAGTCTTGAGGGGCATCTGTTGAGTTGCACCTAACAAACCCGGTTAATGCAAACGAACAGTGAGAAAATATTCAAATAAAATTTTAACAAAATTTGTCATTTCACCTTGAAATCATTTCGTGCAATTGGAACCCCTCACATGACCTTATTTTGGAACTTAGCAAGGGGCAGTAAAAGCGGTTAGTGTGGTGAAAATAACTAAAGAGTGAAATGACAGAAATGATTGAACTAATATTGGAAATAAAGGATTAGGAGCGCGAATATTGCATGTATAATTTAACTTGCTGGATAGGTAAATAGCTATCGTACGCGTTACGCTGGAAGAGGAGACCAGAATTATGTAATGTTTAGGAGACAAAAATTAAGAGATTTTTCCTCATACTAATAATCACCCTGATATACTATAGTTATCTGGCACTTCATTAGATCTCCCGTTAGAATGATGTAAATGTATAGATGAGAATACTTTCAATCCTAAATTTTCCCACCCATCCTTGCTACCTGGACCAGATTCTTGGGGGTAACTTCCTATGTAATACTTTTTATTTCCTTATTATTAGACTTTATAACTCTTGGACTCCAAAAATGTACTATTATTTACCTTATTCACTCTCAATTGAATTCTAGTTATTCTTTAAGTTTTACTATGGCAGTTTGAATTGACCTTCATTATTAGTGAAACACCTCAAATTCTCGAATAATCCATATATTTGGGTATCTTAACGCATAGGTATGCGGACCAACTTAATGCCTAAAGTAGTTTGCAGAGTACATATCACTACGCAAAACGTGCTGTTTTGTTGTTTCACGCAATATTAATGCTTGCTGAACATTGATCAACAGCATGAATCTTTCATTGATTCATCTTTTTAAACAAAAATATACAACACACTTAGATGTATTACATAGAGGAAACCATTGTAAACAAGAGTTGAGTAGTTTTTACAGGTTTACATTTCATGTGAATAGAATAATGACTCAAAGCGCCTTAAGATCTATGTCCGTTAATATAAATATAAGAATAATGCAAAGAGCCAACCAGTTTCCGAAGAAGCAGAATTTGGCGAATAACCACAAATTCGGGGCTCAATATGAATATTAGTGGTTAAATCCAAAGAAAAACCTTATTCAAACTAAAAATGGTATTTAATTACAAACAGAGAAACTCCTCTATTTGTATACGAAATAATGCGTTCCATTCCCATAGTCGCTACTCCGCTTATTCTGCTACTTCTTATTAGCTCCCTTGGGCGATATGTGCGGTTACTTTCTGCGGAAGCGCTTCACTCTTCATTCGAATGCGTCTGTATTGGGAAATGACAGTCGGTTAGCTATATAGTATGGATAAAAACATAATACCGATTGAATAACTCAGCATTTCGGCCGCCTGCTGGATCTTATGGTCATCCTGCTTTTATCTCTCGACGTCCCTATCTTTTCCTGCTTTTATTCATCGATCCCCCGCCTCCCTCTCCACCTTTCCTCTGAATCCGCATCTTCCAGGCTAAAAGTACGCCGCTAACCAACTCCCTCGCTCCCTCGTTTCCTCCCCCTCTTCTCCGTATCCCTTCCCCTCCCCCCTGTAAATCCCTCCCCACGTCGAAACCCATTGCCACACCCCCCTCGTTCTCCGCCTCTCCCTCTTCATTCTTTCCAATCCCGCCCACCGCCACCGACGAACACTTTCCAATTTCCACCCGCCCTTCTTTCTCCCTCCCTCGCCAGCAATCCATTCCCCACCCTCGCCGCCCGACCTTTGTTAGGGCAACTCAATGTCTCCCTTTAAGCCGCCCTCTCTCTTTCTCTCCCTCCCTCCTCCCATATCCTACACTCTCTCCACCCACGTCACCCCCAAAACGCTCCACTCTCTTTTCCCGCAGCCACAGTGTCAGTCAGACGCGTCCCACCCCCTTTTTTCTGGTCAGTCGGCTACTTGACCTCTCATTCACCTTCCACCCTCCTCTCTCTCCCTCTCTGTTCCTTTACTTAAGCCACCACACTCGGGTCGCTATGCCCTCACCCTCCACAAGTACCCCCTACCTTAGTGTTTAGCGTAACACTCCCGGCTCATTCTTCTGCAATTATTTTTCACGGATATATTGAAATGTTAAGAAACCAACGGAAAAATTAGTCATGATAGTTTATCCCTCAGTCGATTAATCATTTTCTACAATCAGTTCTATACATTTTTCATTGTCTGGTATTTAATCAATTCCTCTTTAATTGGTGATTATGAATCAATATTTATTTGGGCTGCTTTTAAAATAGGGAAATCCATCTAAAATACTAACATTCGTGAGGTAGTTTAAAAAGTGTGATTTTAAAATTGACTAACATAATATCCCTACCACTGCGCAGTATCGATTTTTTCTTATAAAACTTTCGATGTCGTGATATTAGACTTTATGTCATAACATGAAAAGCTTTCAATCATTTAAAAAAGAAATCATTTAGCTGAATGGCAAATCAAATTTCAAAACAATAGTTATTTTTTTTAAATCTTACATATTGTTCTGTTATTTGGTAACCTTTTGATCTACAAAATATCTTCTACATTTTTTTATAATCAATTTGAGGAATATGTATTATTTCAGTTTTTATATTTCTAATTGCTTAGCAGGATGCAATTGAGAGACGACTCACAGATCTTCTTACCTGTTAACTTTTACCTGTTAGTCGAATTGTTACAAGTCACCTGATGTTCATTTTTGTGGCAAAATGTTTTGATATCACTAATATTACAGAGTTAAAATAGTATGTAGATATGCAAATAGTACAAATTATAAATATATTCAAATATTCACTGTTATATAAATTTTCTAATAAGTAAAGATCCTAATAGCCACATTTAATAAAAACTTACGCAAAAACTTCGATATCGAGAGCCAGAAAAGCATTTTTCAAAAGATTATCGAATACTTTTTACCTTCGATGCTTCAAACAGTGCAGGATAAAATTACCAATATTTTTATTCTAGAAAATTCCTTCGTATATACCTTTTTCTCCTTGATATGTCCCTTTTATAATCGCCAATCAAAGTGAAAACGTGCCGAAATCATTGTTACAAATGGAATTTTCGACATTGATATCGTCTCGAGTGTATAATAAATTGTGCAGTCAACCTGAATGAAAACTTTAACGAATGCTTAAGAGTATGTAGTTCCTTCCGAATCGATATTCATCCTTTACTTTTGAGAAGCTACTATGCCGCTATTTGGTGAGAAGGTTTCCTGTTCCCCATTTTTATCGGCCACAATTCAGCATTTTTTCCTCCCCCTCCGCTGCAAAAATCTTTCAATCTTGCGACTGCTTTCAGACTGCCAAACTCCACCCTTACATCATTCCTCGGCCCTTCCTCTGCTCTTCCCCAACCACCCTCCTCGCCCTCTCTCTTTCCTCTCGAATTTTCTGCGGCTCTACTTCCCACCCCCTTCCTTTTCCTAGGGCTCATTCACCCTCCCCTTCCCATTCAGAGTCTTCCTGTGGACTCAGCAGCTGGACCTTGGAGGATATCTTTCTTCCGCCTTTCGAATTTAACTCCCACCACCCCTCTCGCCTTTTCTTCTTCTCTTTCTCCTCTACTCCCCCCTTTCTCTTTCTCTCTCTCTCCTTCGCTCTCTCGCTTTCCTCTGCGCAAGACGTCTCCCACCTTTACGCTGCTCAAGGGAGATATTGTAAGGAGGGACCGTGTTCTTTAACCTTTTTTCATCCCCCCAACCCGCGCTCTCCCAGCCGGACGCCGCACTTTCTGGCGAATCCATTCATTCGCCTTTTCCACCACTCCCGCCGACCCCGGGTTCCCGCCCCTCCCCCTCGCTCTCACTACTGACCCCTCTCCCCCGAAACCCCACTTCGGCTCCTCTCTCTCGCTCTCGGGCATAGCCGAATTGAGATCATGATGTGGAGAAGAGATCTTTTCCATTTTGTTTGACGTAGGCTTAGATTGATGTCCATGAAAACTCATGCACGCTGTCGTGCGGTTCTCAAAAAGTGATACCTTTTCTGGCTACAGGTTCGGAAATATATCTGCCTAGACCAAGGAATTTTGTTTTTAGTGTTTCAGAGGCCAATTTAATCCTATATTTGCACACAGACACTACAAAAAATAATGCATAGTTCATACACTCGACGGAATTTAAATTCACGTGACTTCCCGACGATTAAACTCGATTGTCTGAGTCGTACGATTCTCGTATATTATATATCTCGTTTCTCTCTGATATTCCTGATTATAATGTAATAATTAAATATTACCTTGAAGAAATAAAAATATTATTGGTAATCTATCCGTGAAGGTAGGTTTTGGATGGACACAAGCTACCAAATGGTAGAGCGACACCTTCCTGGTCTCTCCTAACAAACACAACATGACATCCACCGTATTTGGAATTATACTGTATGGAGACAGTGAATGGCTAGCAGTTTTTCTCATCCGAATCGATTTAGAATTCAGGATGGCTTATTTATTGACTGTTTTCCCTATTTTTCAGAGGGCTTTCTGAAAATGGGGTGTCTACACCATTGACACAAGGTGCTGACGAGGAAATGTCAAAATGACAGAGGTTCGGTTTGAAATGGAATAATTTCTTGAAAAGTAAAATTAAACCAAATACATATAATTAACTGCAAAACTTAAGCATAAAAAATTACCATTTATTCTGAAAAAAAAGTTTCGTCTGGGGAGGAGAGCATAACATTTTATGACATTAAAACCCTTTGATCGAAAGGATGAAATTCTCTGCGTGAGAAATTCAATATTTCTTCATATTAGCTCCTTCTATAAATTCTTTCTCGGCAGATTGACTTATTTTTATATCCATTTTATCCTCATACAAGCCGTTGCATAATTGAATCTATCAACTCTTGATATAATGTTTTCGATTGTCTTTCTTTTTCTGTTTTTATTTCATAAAATAACATTCTACTTTTAATTTAAATTTGTGCTTATTGGTATTCACTCTTCCCTATATTACTGAAAAATTAATTATTACATGGTGCGTTCCGAAAGTAATACGATTATTTTTTACAAATAATTTATTGAAAATATTTGCAAAAACACTTAAAATTCTTCAAAGTACTGCTCTTGGGCCTCTATGCATTTTTTTCAGCGACTCTACCATGACCGGTGCGAGCCCTGGAAGGCGTCTTCGGGGACCTCTCACAAGGTCTTCGTCACGACTGATTGGATCTTTTCTATTGACGAAAAACGGGTTCCATTCAGGGGTACCTTAATCCGAGGGAAGAAACAGAAGTCTACTGGGGCAAAGTCAGGAATATAGGGGGGGCAGGGTTGGCACCAGGTTTTTCGCCAGGAACCTGCGGACTCAGAATGCGTTGCAGCAAACACCTTGGGCACGAGCTTGGCGCACACTTTCCTCATCGATAAATCTTCAGGGACAATACGCAACACAACAGTGGACGACAAAGTCAGTTTATTGGGAACCATTTTGATACTTAATCGACGGTCATAGTCCAACAATTGTCCAACACGAACCACATTGTTGTCGGTTTTGCTGGTTGACGGCCGCCCAGAGCGTTGTTCGTCGTGAACATCTTCTCGGTTCTCCCTAAAGGCCTTTAACCACCTCGAAACCTGTGAATAGGACAAAGAACATTCCCCGTAAGTCTCAAGAATCGTTTTTTCAGTCTCTTCAAGAAATTTTTTCAGTTAAGCACAAAAATTAGTAATCCTGTAACGTTGCTCGATCGTCGGTTCTACTTTTTTCGTAACACGGTTGGCGCGCAGAGATTTACAATAACTGACATCCTGCCGCTTCCACAGCTTAGACAGCACTGAGACCGCGGCAAAGCTTAGCGTCCTCCCCATCTACTTCAAGTAGATCGACCCAACTCCGACCAATATGAGCGGAGTGGGAAATTTAACTGCATTACTTTTGGAACGCACCCTGTACTTAAAGCAAATTATGTTCAACTCTGTAAACACTATTCCCACATTTAATAAAAAAGGCATTTGATCCAGGTACCAATTAAGTAAAGATACTTTTAATGGATTTCATTAGCTATGCTTTAAATAGCATGAATAAACGTAGAACATAAAATAAATTAGCGTAACCCACTAGCGAGTAGGTACAAAATAAGTTGTGATGCATCAGGCGAAAAAACACGCATGGATTTCCTTTCGAAAGAGAGAGAGGGGTGGTCTGATATTTTTTGCGGCGCTTAATAAATCTTGACAAAAACTCCAGAACATCGCACTTAATCCATCTCGTAGTGTTACGCCCTCCTCACTGCCTACACCGCTCCCCTAATCTCCCTCCTTTCCAACATCTCCTCCCCTATGCCGTATCCTCCGAAATGCTCCTTCAACCCATATACTACTGACATGGTATCCCCTTTTTCGTATCCTTCGAAGCGAACTCGCAGCTCTGCGTAGCGCTGGCAACTATCCCGGCGAGGGAAAAGACTAGAGAGAGGGAGAGGATTGAAAAACTCAATAGAGAAAAAAAGCGAGCCAGAAAAAACTTGGATCGCTGAAAAGACCGTGAGATTGGTTATGAATGAACGCGGTGATAAAAAAATAACGCCCAAGAAAAGCAATTTAATAAAACCCAAAATATCCCTGGCATTTATTATTGATGATATGCCACAATTTAGTAGTTTTGTGAGGGTATGCTGCTATTCCGTAGGGAAACTAGCGCAGAACGTGTTCTGTTAGTGCAAAATGACGATTGATACGGAAACTGAAACTAATACGCACACACACACACACACACACATATATATACACACACACACACACACACACACACACACACATATATATATATATATATATATATATATATATATATGTGTGTGTGTGTGTGTGTGTGTGTGTGTGTATTAGTTTCAGTTTCCGTATATATATGCATACATATATATGTATAAATTGGCTTAATAGGTTTTTTCAAACCGAAAATGGGAGGATCAGAAATGGGTACAAAGTACGGTTGTTAACTAAGAAAAATATACGCCTTAACTACGAGTAACTACTCGTATCTCAATGATTTGTCATTAACCAAATTGTTACGTTAAGGTTTTGTCGATATGCCATGAATGTATAGCATTATAATCGAAATCTTTTGTAAATGCAGCAACTGATTTTGTGAATGTTCTTCAATTGAAAAACTATCCTTAGTCATCAATAATGAAAGACCATGGTGTAAAGGCAATTAAATTCAATGTTTTTTTCTGATCAATATTTTCATTTGAAACGCACATCGTGAAGCTGGTTTATGACGTTTGAAATCGATATAGGTTTTTTGAAGCATCCCTTTCTACATCATAATACTTTCTTTTCTCAACAGAGGGTCCGTGGGAGGATGGTGGGGAGTTTGAGGGGGATTGCCGGAAAAAATCGGGTCAATCATGTCCTTCGAAAATAGAAAGCGTATGGAAATTTGAGTCAAAATGATAACTTCTTCGAGGAGCGTTCGGGGATTCCAGAAATATCTTTTCTTATACATTTTGGCATATACTTTGCAGTCGGATTATGATCACATATCGCCCACCTTGATAGCCAAAGCTTTTCAAATTGTAAATAAGGCGTAATAAATAAATTTAAAGTATCTAATGGAAGGAAAGATTACTGGAATCTCAAATCTACCGTATTTTTATCATATAAAGTTCTACTGACAATATTTTGACACATATATTCTTTATTTTTTATAATATAGGGTTCGTCCGGAAAATAAGTGTACTGAGCTCAGGAAAAAAAATTATTACACTTTTACATATCTTAAGCTAATATTCCTCAAAATAGGACCATTGTGAGTCGATACACTTGTTCCAGCGGCGTTCCCATTCCTGGAACGCTCCCGCGAAGGCATCATCGGGAACCTCTCGAAGACACGTCGTCACGGCCTCTTTGACGGCGTCCAAATCCCGTATCGCGTTCCTTTCAAAATCCTCTTTATCTTCGGGAACAGAAAGAAGTCCGGTGGTGTCAAGTCCGGGCTGTAGGGCGGGTGCGGCAGCGTTGCCACGCCGTGATTGGCCAAGAAGTCCGACACGACAAGCGCGGTGTGAGACGGCGCATAGCCGTGATGCAGCCGCCAGATGTTTTTGATCGCTGGTCGGACGCGGGCGACTCGTTTTCGAAGCCTGTCGAGCACTTGGACGTAAAATGCAGCATTTACAGTTTGTCGTTCAGGTACAAATTCGTAGTGGACGACTCCCCTTTTGTCAAAAAAGACTTATTTGTCAAGACACTTATTTTCCGGACGAACCCTGTATGTTCTTTCCTATACTGCCATTTTAAATACATTTATGATCACAGGATTTACCTCTGGATGGAATTCAGCTGGCGTGAAAGCTACTCAGGTTCTTAAAAGTTTAATTAGTAGTAAGAGCTGTGCGATCCTGCCAAACTGCAACACTCATTTAGCTCCTGACATAATACTTTCTTTCTTTGCCAGATGTTTGAGCTATCTCTATTGATATCAATAAGATAATGTTTCCGAATTCAACCATCAGTGAAGTTAATTAACGTTCTAATATTTAGTAATTGCATACCTTTATCGAATTTTCGTAGGTATTTTGTTATTTTCCCGCCGTTAAAACATCGTAAACATATGTTAACTATATTTTAAGATCTCTAAATTACTGAATTTATAGTTAGTCCAGAAAAAATAATTCTTTAATTTATATACAAAATGTCTTGAAGACTGATAGAATTTAACCACCCAGTTTAATATTTTTGAAAATGTATTCTAGAACTTTTTATTATTGATACACTGAATTGTTACATCAATTAAACTGAATTAATTATTGCTTTGGAGGCAAAATTGAGGGCACAACCGATTGCCATTTTAAACGTCAAGTGTGAAAACTTGTTTTTCCAACGGGTTGAGTACACGCGACGATACTCTTTTAAAATAGTGTTTCATTTATGAAAAAATTGTGACTCGAAAGAATACCCCCTGTCGTACTTATTTACGTTTTTCCGAGAATTTTTCTAGAAAATAATTCGTCCACCCATGAAGCAGTTTTTTGGTTTATATCCTCTGCGATAAATTTATCGGCAGTTATTCCGGGATGAAGGTGTTAAATTCACTTTAATCCCTTGAGATTATTTTAATGCAAACTCCGTAAACTGGAGATAGCATATTACGTGATTCGTGTTTTTATAGTTCGTTTTGTTGCGACCTTGATGCTAAAATTCGCTCAAACTTCATCGCATCCCGTCCTCCGTTATCGCTATTGCCCCGTTTCGTGACGCTGCCATGATATCTTTCCCGATGCGGGACCAGAAATGAAACATTACATTAACCCATCCAAGAGTCTTACTTCCTCGTCTCCATTCTGTTTTGTTTCTTAATTACGTGGAAATCCCAAGAATCCCCGTTTGTTAAACAAGTGGGAAGTGTCCGTGAAAAAGAAAAAAAGGATTCAGGATCTATTTGGTTTCTCGTCATGCGTTCGATCAAAATGAAGAGTTATGAGGGCGAGAAAGCGGAGCAATAGGAAATAAGTCGAGTATATGACAACAATGGAATCATTGCCTGCCCCTACCCTAGAAAATCCCCCCTAAAAACCCCCACTACAGCAGGGTAAGGCCTTGGGGGCGTAGATACGAAACGACGACTATGGCGGGAAAGGAAAAAACCAAGAAAGGGAATCGAAAATGGCAAAAAGAGGGAGCGTTAAAGTTGGGCTGGCGGAGAGGGCGAGGTGGACGAGGGATTGACGGGAAAGGAAGTGGGAGAATAATGGAATGGAGCAGAAGTTGGGCAGGAAGGCGAGGCTTTGTGCGAGGTAGTCGAAAAATGGAGGCTGATTTCTTTCGGCACAGTAGTATCCTAAAGGTGACTAAAATGAACTTCCCGTGCAAAATCATGGTTTATCTACTAAGACGTCTGCCATTATTGTTAGAGGCAATCTAATTGCTTTCTCGAGGCTACTACGAGTGTCAGATCAAATGTCTCTGCTGGTCAGGCGGATGCATTCCAAAAGAGTGGAATTATTTGATATCCTTAAAGCCTGGAGGGGTAATTGGAGAAAAACACATCGAGGGAAGAGAAAATTCCATGAGTCTGAGGACGGAGGTGAAGTTGTCAGTCAATCGGCTTTGTTATGGGAACATTTTGGTCCTCGAATTTCCCTTCCCTTTCAAAGAAATCTCGTTATAAATAGCGAATACTAATTGGGGAAAGCCTTTTATGAAGCTGACAGCTATTAACCTCATTCGTTCGTTTTGTGATGTGGTTTGCCGAGGCCTCCGTTTCATTGGTAATATCTAAAAATAGTTGCTCTTTTGTCTTTGTTACGAGTACGAAACGTTTATGTTTCACCTTTGATACAGCAGTGGTTTCCTCTTTTGAGTGTCCGTTATATTTTTCAAGATAAAAGCTGTGAGTATCTCCGGTCATTACCTTCTGAATCCTTTTCTTTAAAAAAAAATCATAAGATGTAAATCGCATTGATACGGTAATTTTAATAGAGCTTTTACATAATAAACATACGACAAAAGTAATCATGAGCAAGAGTACTGATTTGTAGGCTTCAATTTTAATTTTCTCAATTTTTTTAATTATCGTTTGTTTTAAAATATAATTTTGACAAAAAAATAAAAATTTATTAGGTTTAATCTTCTTTTGGACTGTTTTATTATTTATCTGAAGACCATTTTATTTAAAATAGCTCTTTATAAAATTTTATCACCTATTTATGACGAAGGGACTAAAGCACGCAACGATTTACACGCACCTTATTTGAAAGATTACATGAAATGAGAGTGAAGATATTGGGAGATGAAGATGACAATGACAGCCCTTATCCAGCTCCAGTCCAACTCCAACGTCCCCTCCCTCACATCTTCCGAGGAACGGGAAGAAAAAAAGTAGTGAAGAGGGCGTCTTCTTTTTTTATACATCGGGAGTCTCCTATTGTTGTTCCTCGCAAGACGGTTTCGAAAGAATCCTCGCCACTGTATTTTTTCAGCGTCTTCTCCTCCATCTCCGCCCATCTAGTTCCTTTGCTTCTTGTTTATCTTATATTTATGCGCTCATCCCTCTCATCTTGCTCTCCCTCATCATCCATTAGTTCAGGGATACGAAACATGTTCCGTTTTCCTGCATTTCTGAAGCACTCTTCTCAACTGCTCTGAAATCCCTATTTTTTTACATACCATCGCGCCCACGCGCTCTTGACTCCATCTTCATCCTTCTGGATTCGTCTCTTTCTGCTCGCCCGCCTCTGCACGCGTTCCATTGCTTCCGGCCGTTTTAGAAAACTTTACGTCGTTTTCTCTTCTCCATATGTTACCGTGTACTTGCACTTCCTGATTGACCCTGTTGAACAATGCTTCCTCATTATCGGTCGTCGGCGAAAGACAATTTTGGGAACTGAATTTTACCACCAGAGCTCGTGTTCCGTTCTCTAATTAGGCGAGGAATTGAGTTTATGTGTCTGCAGACGAACTTTTATCTCGAATGTCTTATATCTCACTGTGATTTTTTAAGCAAAATTGTTGCATTTCACTTGATTTGATAGGATCCAGTCGGAGAAAAGATATTAATTTGCTTCCATTCACTACCAGTTCAGCTTGTTCGCTCATTTTTATCCTTCATCTGGACTCATCTGACTGCCTCATCGCATTCACCTCACATTGTAATGGTAGAAGAAAAGGTCTCTTTCCTCTATTTAAGCGTTGAATCAAAATATGTCCTTCAAATTTTCGGAGAAAGGGAAATGAGAGGAGGGAAATTTCACGGGAATGATGAGAGTTAGTTACTTACGAGCCTAAGCGTTATTTTTTTTCTCAGTGCTATATGCAATTACTTCAGTGTTTGTGTAAGGATATGCTTTTAAGCAAAAGTAGTCATAATGGTGTTGTAAAAATTGAAAGATTTTAAGGAGAAAATAAATTATTTTTAGCCCTCCACTACAAGTTGGAAGGCGTGACTAGATCTATGATTATAATAATGGGATATTTTTCTAGTTTTCGCTAATTTATTTTTCCAATAAATATCCGTAAATATTTAAAATTTTTACGTAGTTAATAAAACATTATAAGGTAATCAAGTCGGAGGCTTTTCTTATTGTAATCATTTTTTATTATTTTAGCTACAACAATTCTATTAGGGAACTTTCAAATGTGAATGATCAAAATTGAATAAATATGGGAAGTGCAAACGCCTACTAATTTTCCCATTCTGCACTCGAAGCTGATTTGATCTTTATGAGTGTAATAGTAACTAATTGGCTGGATACCCTTAGATCCCTCAGCTAATAGTTGATATTGCTTCGAAACTTACGGTAGGAATTTTGCTTTTAGATATCCTAGACATTTGATTAATACAGTAAAGGGGGGGATTCCGCTGGAATTCCTGCAACTTCTATTTTTATGGAGGGAGCTTTCAGGAATGTTTTGATTCTCAAAGGTCTCTTAATCTTTATCTGAAGGAGCCTGTTGGAATTCCTGCGAAGATATTGTCTAATAACAAGACTCATCAACACGAAAGGAAAAACGAGAGTCTGAAACCATCGTGCCCCTTCATATGAACTTTAAATAGATTGCATTCCATGAGTGCAGTATAGGTGAATTAACAATTAAATTATGTTTTATAGTGCATACTATTTCATTGTTTCATATTCCCGGACGTAAGTAGCCTAGATTTGCTTTTCATTGTATCAAAATTTAATTTTAAGGACTTATGCCAGGAACCTCTGCTATACGCACTTTCCTGTAAAATGAAAGAATTTCGGTAAGGGTTTACAAAACTTGCATACACTGATGAATTTAGTGATGAAACTCTACATTCATGTATTATTTTGTTTTTTCTCTGGTGATTTCTATCATAATCGTTTTTATTATCGATCAATGTTTAATTAAGATATTATTTCAACTGTGAAATCTTTGTTAAGAAACATTAAACTTGTAATAATTTTCAATGAATTAATTTTCATCTTTACTAGTCTTTAGCTAGTAAGGCATCCAATCATCTTTAAACGCAATTCTTTTTCACGGATGTTATTGGTGCGGTGCGTTCCACCGTATTACGGCATCGTCAGATGCGAAGACAGCTTTGTGATTGGATGCATACTTTGTGATCAGTGCGTCTATACATACACATAACATACAACCAAACACGGAAACTCGCCAAAAGGCCAAAGCGTATTCATTTAGATGTAGGTGTATTGAAAATGGATGGAAACACACATTTAAGGCTAGACTGGGAAAAATGGGCGGCTGGGGGTCCCAAGCAGGGAAAGTCTCCTTGACCGGGACTTGATGGGTCTAAAACAAAGAATATAAAGCAGTCTGGAAGTAGTGAAAATCATGAAACTATCAAGCTATAATACCTTTAGCGGACCGCTTGATTGAAACCGACTTCATTCGGCTAAATTTACTCGTAATTCCAAAGGAGCAATTGATGATCAAAAGTGCGCGATTATTCTTTCGCCGGAAGAATTAGTAGTATTAAATTCATCCTTGCATTACGCAGCCAACTCTCGGAAACAAAACGGAAGAGAACCCTTTGGAGGAAAATAATTTGGGTGAGTCCCATTCCGATGTATGCAGTTTTGATTGAAAATTAATGACAAAACTGAGTCTCGTTGCAAGTGCAAGCTTTGCGGCAAACTACAACGAAAACAAAATAAGTAAATTCAGCAGGGATAATTCTGATCTCCATTGCTTTAGTGTAACCTTATTGGATTAGAGATAGTTATAAAGGAGAGAAAATTGAAATTAAGAGATTCATATTAATGTTCGATGATACTCGTAGAATACAAAGTAAACTTGAAGTTCGTGCTATTCAATAGCTATTTTAGGCACTCATAATTTATAATTGTGATAAAATAGAAAATACTCTAGGTATTTGGTGAGGATAAGTTTGTATTCAATGCATTAATTTAAATTGCTCTAAGTAATTTAGTTACCTGCTGGTTAAAGCCCTAGGTGTGCTACCAATCGATTTGAACTCTGCAGTGTTCATTCCATCAGAATTAACATATTTCCCTATCATACTTCAGCAGTCTCAAAGACCACTCGCGTAGCTTAATATAACTCTCATGTTCCTCCTATCCATCATTCATCATCCGACGTATAGAGCATTCCGATTGCCGAGATTCGTGTATCTTTCTGGTGTATCGTATTTGTGCGCGTTTCTTTGCCGTAGGGCCTTCTTTTCAAAATAATGATTTGTTCTGGACAATCAATCAAATGATCGATAGCATTCTGCCTTTTCTTGTGGAATGATAGTCCTCCCTTTTATCCAACTCAATTCACCTCACCCGACAGCATTTCTTTCATCCTTGTGTCGGGATTGTTTGTTACCTCCTTTTCCTTTCTGTACCCACTATCCTCCATATTTTTGAACTAACGGGTATTTTTCTATTTACCCTGGTAAGCTTTGCTTACGTCATTCCATTGTCCAAAAACACGGTTATAAACCACCAGGATTATATTGCATCACACGTTTACTCTTTTGTGGAAGCGCTTTCATTTTTATCAAACACAAATGCTTAAACTGAGAACCCATATCAACATTTATGATTTCACTTGTTTGCGGTCAAAGAGAACAAACGTGTGGATAGGCGTTTAACTGTAGGCCATATTTGTAGAAGTAAACTTGAAATAAAAACAGATGAGTGAGCCATGTCGTGCCGCAGGCACATCTTCACACATTATGGGCCAACGTTTAATTTAGGAAAATGTATATAAAGTTTTACTGATATATTTGACCACAATAATTATGCATTTAAAAATGTACCGACACTCGGTAATTTTAATTTCTCTCTGTCACGTAGTTAATACGAGAGCTACAACCTGTATTCTTTGCGCTGAGGTTATTTTACTAAAAATTACTTTAAGCGAGTTCAAATAATGCGTTTATTGTGCCATTCAATTGCCAATCTTTCAAAACCCTTACTTTAATAATTGCATTAATTTACTAAAAAATCGAGATTTCGCAGCGATATTGTTACCTTTGATGATTTCTCTTTGTTTGAGGACTAAGGATAATGACATACAACAAGACAGCAGGTATCTAGTATGAAACCAAAACATTTTAAGTTAGTCAGTTGGTAAACGAACTCACTTTTTAACCACTCCATTATGGGAAAGGTTATGTCTACTACGACTATGTTATGTCTTGATAAATTTGATACTTAATGGAAAGAAAACTTCAGAATCAACTTAGCTACCAGTTTTTTACAAATATTATTTCAAGTTTAGTAAATTTAGGAGGAAATGCCGTTGGTATTTTAGACCAAGCTTCATAACTAGCGTCCCTCTTTCCTTGAGAGAACTAGTTATAATTGAAATAAGCGTGTGTATCTTTCTATTGAAAAGAATGACAATGTTGACATTAAAAAAACTACTGAAAAATACCAATGACTAAAACTTATGCCGCAGTATTTTTTTATTTTTCCTGAAATTGTATCGAAATGTCTTTTAGATAAATGTTATCATACTTTTCCAGATAAATCGAGTCATGGTAAACTAGGAGTTTCAGGTATTTTCTGAGTAACATAAACTGTCACTGAAACTGCAATACTATCCTCACATTCTCCAGTAAATCAAGTTCGTTGTTTACTTCGAGTCGGGCTTCCTCTTTTACTACGATCCTATCCTTTATCTGAGCTTCACGCACATAGCCTTCCATTTCCTCTTTGTCCGTCTCTTTCGTTCCGTTCAACGTAGCCGAGGCATGGTTTCGTGCACTTTCAGATTCTCGCCCTTCCATAAATTTTGTGAGTTATTGTTTGCATTCGAAAAAACTCGGGCATGTGGAGGAAAAGAGAAATCTGTACGAAGGGTTTACGCAACTGAAGAGTAGCCTCGGCTTCATTCGAGCGCAAGGATTTATAGGCGGTGAATCGTGGTTCATGCGAGAGGGAATAGTGTGGAGGCATGGAGGGAGAAAGAATATTTGATTTCCAATTCGAAGAGATATGTCGAAGAAACGGTCAAAAAATTATCAGAACTTGGAATATTGGGCAACAAAGTCGGTTCGTTCGCATAAACAGTTATTTCAGAGAAGCTTTCAAAAAAGGTGATTGTGTTGCGGAGAAGTTAATTTGGCACAAGCTCCTTGTAGGTAGTTTGGTGTAAGGTTTAAGAAAATTTCCATGGTCGTCACCTGTGAAAGGAATGAATAATAAAACATCTCTTTAGAAGTATTAGAAATATCCTTTTTGATTGAATTTTATAATAATCGCTTCAAGTTTCCATATTTATTTTGTGCGAGTACTGCTTTTTTTTTGTCTCTTTGAATCACTCCTTTTAGTATCTAGTTTCTTGTAGTGTTTAGCACACAAAAATTGATAGGAGTATACGGGACGGCACAAAAGAGTGTGGTAACTGTTGGAGTAAAAACTTCGGAAGTTGAGATATGGTGTTAAGTTCAGGGAAGTTGAGCGTTGCCGACGAGGAGATGGAGAGAGGAAATATAGAAATATTAGGTTTGAGTGAAGTGATACGGAGAGACAGCGGAGACTATTGAAGCGATATTTACAGAGTGATATAGAGCGGAGGGGACGAGAGTCAGTGAGGTGACAAGGGCATTAAGAGTTATAAAAATACTAAACTAAACTAAAAGTAGTGTGGGTGAGCAGGACATTAGATTACGTTTATATATTAGCAACTAATTAAGGAGAGAAATATCAAGGCATTGTATGCATGTAAGGTAAATTATCACGAGTGCCCCTGGAAGGAAAAACTTAATAGTGATACGGGATTGAAATCGGGTGGTATGCAAAGGGAAAGAGATGGGAGTGGAGGGGGACATCACATACACATAAGGGAACATATGGAGAAAAGAGGGCTAAATTTTCATTGAAAGTGCCATAATTATACCTAAAATCTACTTTTAACTCCGAAACAGACTTAGATAAATTTGGAGGTTATCTGAAAATACAAGGACATACGAGGCCGGTAAATTAAGTAATGAGACTGGCAACTAAGTGTTCGATCTAACAACACCGAATTCGCTGGCTTGGAGAGTAGGCAGGCGAACATGTGATCCGCCTTCAGTACGGGTTTGAATTCGCTCGAGTTATTGGTTGCCTGTTTGATTTTTTTGTGAAATAGTTTTTCTATTGTCTTTTAAAAGTGAATGACATTAATTTCGAGCAACGGTGCGCTATCAGGTTTTGCTTGAGACTTAGGCACAGTGCAACGGTAACTCTTGCTTCACTTTAGCAGGCCTACGGGGATAGTGTTTTGCCAAGAGCCCAGGTTTTTTGGTGGTTTATGGCATTTTCAGAAGGAAGAGAGTCGATTTAAGACGAACCACGAAGCGGAAAGCCTTCATCCTTAAGAACCAATGAAAATGTTGACAGAATCCGGGGTCTTGAGCGTTCAGATCGTCAACTGACAGAATGATCAGGAAAGAGTTGAATTTGGCTCAATTTTCGAAAAAGTGCCATTCGTGTTAGATCAAACATCAAGAACAACTGGGTGTTGCATCACGATAATGCTCCTTATCACATAGCAATTTCAATAAACGAGTTTATGGCCAGTAAAAATATTCCTATTGCTCCTCAGGCTCCTTAATCGTCTGACTTAAGTGCTTGTGACTTTTTTCTCTTCCCGAAGTTGAAAATTCACCTCAAAGTAACTCATTTTGGGACAGTCGAAAACATTCAAACGGTTGTAGCCTACCAGCCGAAGGCTATTCCAGGATCGGAGTTCCAGCACTGCTATGAGGAGTGGAAGAACCTTCTCCAGAGTTGTGTGGCTTCAGAAGGAAGTTATTTTGAGGGTGACAATAAACAATTTTAATTCCATTTGAATGAAAACATTAAAAAAGGAATCAGTCTCCTTACTTTTACAGACCTCGTATAAGCTACATTTAACAGATTACATTTCGGTTACACAGTTTTATGAACAGAGTCATCAATTCACACGGTATTCCGAGAGAGAATGCAGATTTAGTGCTCATGATATGTGCTATCTCATTGAAAAAGGTAAAAAGAGAAATTTTACGCAATGGATCGAAAAGCTTTAACCGGGGCAAACATGGAGATTTAACGAGAAGTCATTAATCCTTCACGAGAACCAATTTTGAGTACATTAGAAGAAAGGTTGGATTATCTTAAAAGCGGGATCATTTAAGGCGCAAATGCAACATGTAGAAAAGAAAATTGGAAAATTATTAGGACTCAATGGATTAAAAAAGGGACGGTGGAAAATGTATGAGAGAAGGAAATTGGAGAACGTCAATGCAGAAATAAAAAGAAGAAAGTACAAAGAGATAAGTAATAAAATTATAAACGAGAAGCAAATACTTAATGGAAAGAGCAGCAGCAGCCGGTGGATATGGAGAGTCGGGGTGAAATGGATTCGTATCACGGAGTGGGGAAAGAATTTTTATGGATTTAGGAAACTCTATCCACACTATAGTACGAGCAGATACAAAAGGAAATCAGTTGAATCAGAAGAGATTCAAACAAGATGAAAAAAATGCATTTGACTACCATATGCTAAAAAGGCTTTGCCAGTATGACAAAATTCTGAGTTATCACTGAAGAGTGCTGTAGTGAATCAATATTAAAATTAAAATAATGATGAAGATACATATTTTTGGTAAAATTTTTTTAAACAAAAATCAGAATATGATTATTGATACGATTGTAATTCTCTTCGTAACATATCCGTATGTCTCTTTTATTTTGGACTAATTATTAAGACGCGTTTACGTAACTGTCAGGACCCGAAAACATAGGACGAAACGTCTATACCTTTCCTCTCAGAGTGGGCCTGGGCCTCAAGAGATGTCCTTGAGCAACTTTATTGAGATTGCGTGCTTGAATTGCTAGGGCAGTGACTCGATTAATAACTCCCCATGTGTCTCGCTCGGTCGTCCCCCCAGGGGACACCCTAATGACTCCGCGCAGCGATGCTTGCCGAGTTCGTTAAGGAGAGGAAGGCAAGAGCAGAAGTAAATAGGGAGCAAGTAGCAGCAAGGGTGAAGAGAGCAGTCGACGTCAGTCAAGCGAAAGAATGGGAATGGATGGGAAGGAAACTGGAGGGAGAGAGTGGTAGGAGGATGCATGGGAGTTGGAAGAAGGAACGGTGTCGGGCAGTTAAAGGTGGGGGAAGTAGGATAAAAGCGGAAATGAGAAGATATTGAGAGGGAGGAGAGAAAGAGAATGGAGAAAATTTTTTGGATCAAAGGGTAGGAAAGGAAAAAAGAAGGAGAGTGGATGAGGAAATGATTGGGAATTGGTTTGGAAGGGATGAAGATGAAGACGACGAAATGGGTTCTTGAAGGCAGTACAGACCAAGGTGAATGGTTAGGGAGGTGTTGAATGGAGCGAATAGCGCCAAGTCTCCACTAGTCTTTTTCGACATATTAAACATAATCGTATCTCACACACCACACATTTCAGTTTTAATCGCTTTTGCTTATTTAAATTACTAAATGATTGCTCATAACTGATGGTTCTTTCTTTTTGTTATTTTCCTGTTTGCCGTATTTCAATGATGCGAAAATGTTCGTTCCGATTGGCTACCTTCATTTTGAAAGAATTGTTACCCTCATTTGAAAATCAAAATTTTAATAATGTCACTCTTATGACTACTCAGAAAGCCCGTCAGATGCTAATAGATATGATTATATATGGGGAATTGCGATTTTTGTGATATTTTTCGCCCGGTTTAAGAAGGCCTGTCTCTGTACGGCTGCTATCACTTCGTAATATTTGCTGATTTCCATCATAATAGCATGCGTAAAACATTTGAATGAATTGCTTAGCTAATGTTCAAGTCCTTCATTCTGCATTAGTAAGCATAAAAATGTAAATATATGATTGCATTATGATGCAATTTTAGTTTGGAGACATATTTGTCTTGCGGATAGGACTCTAGATTGCTGACCGTAGGGTCTCGGGTCAAAATCTATATTTATCTATTGAAAAACTTGCAACACACATAACTCAAAAATTGAAAAGGGAGAGAACTCTTTCCTTTTTCTATGAAAACCAAATTTCAGTACCATTGTACTTACCGCGTTGTAAAAGGTAATCCTTTATGAGTAAACAAGTAACGCATCAGTGCTCTGGGAAGAGATCTGTAGTGAAGAGGCCTCTCTGTTGTTTCTCCCGTTTAGTTATTTGTAAAGACGGAAAAAATTAAGATTTGAGAAGTGATTAAATACTTTGTAGAGAAAGGTTCGAAATAAAAAAAAATTAATGCCGACTTTCAGAATACTCTGGGACTCAGCTCGTTCATATTCAACTGCAGCAAAACAGACAAAAAAGTTAAAGTTTGATTGGGACAGCTTAGATGATGATCCGCGTGGTGGTCGACCAAAATGTGCCATTAACTCAGAAATTAATGCAAAAGTCCATAAAATGTTTATGGAGGATCATAGACTGAAAGTGCGAGAAATCATTTAAGCTATAGTAATGTCATATGAACGGGCATATCACATTTTATCAGTGGAATTGGATATTATAAAATCATATGAGAGATGTGTGGCGCGGCTCTTGGCGCAGGATCACAAATGCATCAGAATGGAAATTTCCAAACAATATTTGACCCATTTTAAGAGCAATTAACAGGATTTTATGTGCAAATTTGTGACCACAGATAAAACTTGGATCCCCTACTATATCCCAAAGACAAAACAGCGGTCAAAGCAGTGAGAACATGTTGACATCACGACCAAAGATAGCAAATATGATCGGCTGGAAAGGTGATGGCTTCAGTTTTCTGAGATGTGAAATAGATTCTGCTGATAAATAAATTTCCTTCTTGCCAAAGAATTCATGAAAAATACTACTCTAATCTCCTGGACCAACTACAGCGAAAGATGCGCGGAAAAAGGCAAGGGTTAGCAAAGAATAAAGTCATCTTTCATGAAGGCAATGCATGGCCACGCACAAGCGTCGTTGTCATGTTAAAAATATCAAGAGATTGCGAAAGATGCCGCAACAGTAACTTTTAACGGAGTCATCCGCTAACATGCATTCATTTACACTCTGAAATTGTTGCAATGTCAAAAGTACATGAGCTAAGGTACGAGTTAATGCCACACCCGCATTATTTGGCTCCATCAGATTTCCATCTCTTCATAAGCTCAAAATTTTCCTCGGCGGACGGAGTTTCTCCTTAGACTGCCGAAGTTGACGGGTATTTTGCAGGCCTGATGGAATAAATTTTCGAAATGGGTTCTAGACATTGGTACATCGCTAAACAAAGTGCATTAGTGTACAGGGAGACTACATTGAGATGTAAAAAGTTTCACTGAGGTAAGTTCTTTATTTCTATACCATTCCGAGATCTATTCTAACTACCATCGTCTAAGAGAGTAAGCCAGTATAACTTCATTAGAATTTCTAAAGAAAGGTACCAAGGTCTAAGTCGTCTTGACAAGGGTCAGTTTGAGGTCTCTAAGGTGCAGAATGCATGAGCATTGCTATTCCAAAAGTGATGATAAACCTTATACAGTAAGAAATTCATGCTGTCCCTGTTTGCTTAAGGACGCAAATTCTCACCTCCCATGAGAGGAGAAGAGTTCCCGGATCGTACTATACCACGGCCATAAGTGGAGGAAGATAGTATTGCAGATGGTTCAATCGAAATTAAAAGAGTTGTGCATCCACTTCAACTTTATTCACACTTTGCTCCGTTGTTGTACTGAATTTGACAGTTTGATTGATTCCTTAGTTTTATAGACTAATGGGTTTGCCATTATAAACGAAATACGCAAAGGAGTTGTTAAAAAATAGAGAATGGAAAGGGATATTCGACAGATTTTGAATTAAAACATCAATAAAAAGAGTAAGGGTGATGATGTTTTAAGAAATAAAGGAAAAGAAGGACTAAAAGCTGGAATACCACTTAGCGAATGAAGAAAGAGAGAATGGGTCGAGTAAAGGTTGATAGACTTTTTTCATCTCATACAACTTTCGGTGATAATAAACTGAGAACTCATACATTTTTGCATGTCTTGTTCACTTTTATACCTCGTTCGGGCGCAAAAACCTTCGTTTTTGTGCTCGTTCATTTTTTGTTAATATTTTAAAATATGTTTATTGATTTGTGTACTGTTAAATCCGCAGTAACGACAAACGCGACACAGATTAGAGAAACGATTAAATATTCAGCAATTAGGAAAAATAAAGTTTAAACGCCAATGACGCAGGGAAGTATCTTTTGATTCCAAGATAATATATCGTTTAATGGGAAAAAAAAGCGTATATCTTGAAAATTAAACTTACTGATGACTACACTTTCTTCCTAGTTAATAGCACACACACATCAGCTGCATAGGGAGCTGGGGAAGGATTGTAGCTTGAGCTAACATATGACACGGAAATTAGGGAACGTCCAGGAACTCGAGCATTGATTATAAGTGGAGCCGGGCATCATATGTAGTGATGGGGTTGGGCCACGTGAAAGCTACTTTGAATAACATGAGGGTGTCGTTTTCAGGTTGGAGTGGATTTTGGAAATACAAAGAATACTCAGTGAGTGCAATAAATAAGGGGTTCATTATGTACGACGAAAGAGCGTTTGATTTTGTTTTAATGTTTTAGTGGAGTCATTTGCTTAGCAAAAAGAGACGGGAAGACGAAAGCAAAATATTCCAAACGAATAACTTGACAACTGAATTAACGAAGACAATTGCATGACATTTTTTGGTTGGCATAAGAAAGAAAACTAAATGGTACTTGAACGGATATTAGTTTGGGCTACATTAGGATTGAGATCCGATAAAAGTTATTCTATCTATCAGATGTATAGTACAGGAGAAAATATTAAAAAATCTTAAAATTCATTAAGACTTTCGTTGGCCTGGAAATTTTGTCTATGATATGGTCAACTTCTAACAAACACTTGGCGAATGTGGCGGTTTATTATTTACAGAAATCATCACTTGAATGTATGAAAATTATAATGTTTGTTAAATAATGAGACATAAACGGGGTATTCAAAGTCAGTGTTGATTTCTAATAAAAATATGAAAAAATTCTGCTTGAAATTGAATTAAAAGAATAAATAAACGTAGTGTAAATGGAAAGTTTTATTTTTTTTAGGTTTTGCTGGCCGGATAATATTACATACACACAAGAAATAATTTAAAGAAGAAGAAAATACAGACTGTATGGAAAAGTTGGCGAAGAAATTCACCTTAATACTACCCAATTAACATGAAAGACAGTGTTTTGTTGACTTATTTAAGGTAAAATTAACGGAAAAATATTAAAGGACAAGAAATTGAAGGTAAAATATGGACGCAACGAAGTCTAGAATTTGAAAGAGGAACACTTACCTTAGAAGAAGTATGGGTAATGTAATGAAAAGAATTGCGCATCCAAATAAAAATATAGGAGAATTGCTATCAAGAATCAAGCATCGTAAAGTGAAACAAACGATTAAAACTGTATGAAATGTTTTCTCTGTTTTTGAGTATTAGATTGTACCTACTACAACCGAGGAGCTGTAATGCTTGGGAGGAAGCAGAGGAAGAGCTAATAGTCAGATGAACGTTAATGAGGTGATGGCGAGTGGGATGAATTTTGATGGGGTCAGTTACGCCCTTTACGGGAAAAGGGTTATGAAAGACGTCAGTACATAAATACGCACTGCAGTGTAAGAACAAAATACATAGACCGAGAAAAGAGGAGTTATTAAGATTACTTGGAACTAAGTTCCATTTTCTTTCGCATATGACGCTGATTACACCGTAGCATTCGCAGCTTGGGTACAATTATGGTGGAACCCATCCGTTTGAAATGAATGGAAAGAAGGTGAGGTGGGTAGATAGATGCATGGGGATGCTCTCGGGATTGGGAAGGGAACAAACGAGCGGAAAAGGGTGAAAAAATGAGGCACTGGGAGTGCATGCGAATGAAAAGACCACGAAGAGGAGTTGCCTTCTTATTAGCAGAAATAATTCGAGTCTGAGGGGGGGGGGGGGGCGGGTAAAAATGAAAGCGCTGAAGGGAAAAGAGAGGAATGCATCTTGGGGTATGAATTGATCACTGGGGAAACTTTTCTTTCGCCGGCTGCTTTTCTCGTCTTTTCCCCAACTCAATGTTTGCTGTGTTATTGCTTAGTAAACGAACAAGCGCGCATAATGGATAGGAGGCTGTATTGTGGAAATTTCAATTTTTTTCGTCCATTTACTTATTTATTTTAAGTAAGGATTTTCATATGCCTGCTCTGACCTACATATGCGTAGGTTATTAAAGCCATTGGCATAATGACACTTTATTTCTTCAGATAAATTCAACACTATTTAAGGTTGTTTCATCGAGATGTTAAGTAACATGTCATTTCAAAAAAAGGTTCTGAATTTATGGACTTTAAGTGCTCCTCATCAAATGGTGAATATGAGAGAGGATATTTCATTCCTGGTTTTCATAAAAATTGGCATCCAAATTCAATATTTAATTTATTCTCTTACGGTAGTGGAGGACTACCACCAGAAGAATTGTGGATTAATAAAACAGAAATGCATGTTGCTTTCACGAAAAAAATTGTGAAAAAGTTGTTCAATAATTTCAGCATAGCAGCATCTACCCGTCTATTTTCAAATGATATTAATTAATTTGTGGAGAACAGCAGCCGATCTGGTTACTTTGACGAAAACATCTCCTTAGAGTAGCTTAGAATAATTTTTGGAGCAATTAAAAAAAAATGAATAAGAAGCTCTTAGAGTTCTTAATAACTGTATATTCACATAAAATACGCATCTGTTAAAAAAATGCAATACTCTTCTATATTACGTCAGTTTATATAGCCGTGAAAATAAGATTAATTGGTTCCATGTTCTTCTCTTCTTTCGATCTGGTCTACATGCAGCCCACATTTTGCATTTGGCATTTGTTATGTGTTGCATATATTATCGGCAAGATTTCTGCTTGAGTTCTCAGGTTTTTGCTCTTTTCATTTTTTTCTGCCGTCTTTCATGAATATTACTTTACTATAAGCATTCGAAATCATCCACTTTTTCAATAACTTGGCTGTGAATCCTTTCTATGAAAGCAGACTTCTCATTGTACTCAACAAATGCTCCTACATTGTTTTTTAATATATTTACAACCATTACCTCTGTTGCCTTCCTTAATATATCCAGGGTTCCTTGCACCTATCTCTACTCTCCCTGAACACTCCTCAGTCAGGAATAATCTGTCGGTGGCGTAATGAAATGTGATTATATATTTGAATCTCCAATCGTCATACGTGCTGTATCTATGTTGCATCCTACCGTCCCAAAAAACAGACAGCATGACCATCCCTGCAGACTTCTGCACCTAAGCCTTTTTAGGGGGAGGTGAGTGACTGTGCTTCCACTCCTTGCTCATCTCTTTTGCCTCTGGATCATATTGATAAATCCAAGACTCATCCATTGTTACCAGGCGACCAAAAATTCCATTCGTCTTGCTCCAAAATATTTAGCATCTCCTTTGACAGGTCGCGCCGTGTTTGTTTCTGAAAAGGAGTCAGTAGTCGTGCTGACGCTTTCGACATGTGCAGTTCCTCGATAGTAATTTTCCACACACTACCGTAACTAAGATCTGTCTCATTCATGATCATTTGTATGGCTGCTCTTAGATCTAATAGGATTAAGTCCTCCACTATCTACCCTGGGAGTGCATCGTCCGTGAGTGATGGTCTTCCATTCTTTTGGTGGTCTGTGAGGGACATTTGGTCAGTTTAAAATTTACTTTTTCACCTCACAACTATGTAATATAATAGGCCATCGTTTTCATAAACAGCGATCACTTCAGCGTGGATTTACCGGGCCCTGTAACCTTTGAAATTAAGGAACTTAATCATACTGCGAGCCTCTATTTTCTCAATACTGCGAGTTACTTTAACCTACGACTTACTAAAGCTAAATTAATCGATATCAATAACTGTAGCATCTATAAATAAAAGCAACATTATGCACATTAGGATCAATTAATATTCAGAAAAAAATTTATCCAAATAGCTCGGTTATATCTTAGTAGTAATTATTTAAAAATAATACCCCCACGTCTACTGCCGTATGCCTTATCCAAAATAACTCCTGCACATTATAATTGCTTTTACACGGCCATGCATCTCTTCAATGTTTTCCAAAGTGCAAACAAATGAATCATACACCCTCGACCAGGAATAAAGCTATATTAACTGTAACTTAAGCTACCAGAATAAACGAGCGCACTTCTCGCATGTTTACGATCTTTTAAATTTAATGCTGGGCAAATTTAATTTCACTGTGACAAAAAATTATTATATAATCTTATTTAAAATATACTTACTCTGCTATCGTTTTAATAGCAGAGGGAATATCATTTCAATAACAATATGATAGGCTTTCCCTCGGATATGTTAAAAGATATCGAAAAAAATTGATCTTATTTTCTCAGTGGAGTTCACCTCTATAGTTTTTGGGATTCTCACTGTATTTCCCAGGAATATTTACAAAAAACTAGTTTTTTCGTTAGGAATACATAAAATAGTCATTTTAAATCCGAGCAGAAAAAATGTTACTCATTCGAGTGGAAAAAATGTATTCTTGTTTCACCTGCCCCGACATTCATCAAACAATATTTTTTATCTGCTTTATCCCCTCGGCTGTTCATAAATCCATGGAGTTATTCAATATTGCTTGGTAGTTGGATTTCTTGCTGCTAAGGTCGACATTGCCATTTTGGAAAAATCAATAGTGGAAAGAATGCGTCGACCGGACGGATGATTTACGTAGTTTCTGGTGTTGATACATATCTTTAGTACTCTGGAATTTTCCGATTTTCTTGTGCATCGAAATAGTACAAAAATGTCACGAATAATTAGCGAAAATTTATGGAAATGCCACTGGAAGTAGATACCATAATATGACTGTTTTGTGTCTATTTTATTACACTCTATTAGGTTTTCGACGAAGTTATCTAAAAGTTATATTTGACCAAATGTTAAATGTAGCTGAAATGTGAAAGGGATGATAATTGTTTTAAATGTCAGAATCAGTGCACTGATACTATTGTGCCCTATTCAAACGTAAATTATTAATCCGGTTCCAGATAAATAAGAGTTCCAGATATAAAACTTGGGAATTGGGGTTTTTAAGACCAGAGGAAGAGGAATATTTATGGAGAACGTGCGCGGTACTTTAACAGCATGTTTTTAGGTTGTTTTGTGAGATGGTTACTATCACGGTAATCCACACAATTAATATTTTAAGTCAACATAGCCTGAAACCATGGCATTTGAAGAATTTATCTGTCTGCAAATTCTCAGTAAAACACTCGTGAAGGGTGTCCGACAGTAAACTGAAATCTGTTGAACTATATTAGTTTCGCATGTTATATTTTTATTCAAACTCGAATTATTTCTGCAACCACCAGTTCTGAGGATAAGTGACCTTAGTTAATTAAATCGTACGAAGCCCTTTTATTGCCAACTGTCTTAGAGTTTGGTCGAGCAAACCAAGGTGTAAGATGCAGGGATTGCGGTCGCCTTTTCGTTTAAGCGCTTCTATCTCACCATCCATTATCCTCATCCCTTCTACGCTTTAATTCTCCTCTCTTTTACCCTTTTTAGAAACGATTTATCAAAAGACAGACCGGTTCAAAGATTCAATTCCGCATTCTTTACCCGCCCTCTCTTTCCCGCTATCACCTTCATCTTCCTCCTCCTCCCCTTTCAACCCTCCCTTCGTCACACTCACATACACACCGCACTCATATATACCTACCGCTACCACAAAAGCCCACCACTAGCACGGATTGGCCGTCTCTTCGCCTTCGCCTTCGCCAACCCCACCCCCTCCCTCCCGCCCTCCCACCACCCCTTTACCCTCGCCTCAATAGCAGCCTTCAACCTCGCCTCCCCCTCACGCCTCACCTCCTTACGACCCCCCCCCGAAAGCTCTGTCCTACCTGCCTCTCCCACACCCCCCTTGCCCCTCTTCGAAGCCTTCCGCTCCCAATATCCTTCCTCCTTCCCACTCAATTCTCCGCCTTCCTTCAAATATCCTCCTGCCGTCGCCCTTCTCGGCCCTTTGCGCTCCCTTCCACCCCCTGCCCTCTCCTGCCGAGCCTTTTCCCTCCTTGCCGTGATGAATAGTCCTGGACCTTACATGGGAGGAGAAGCGGGGTGTGAGGTTGGAATCGTATGTCCTGGACGTTAGGGGGGGGAGGGAGAAAAGTGGGAGGGGAGAGAAATAGAGAAGGGGATTCTGGGATATCCCTCCTCCCCCGCGACCAACCTTTACGTCCCCACCCCTCCTCCTTTTACCCGAAAACCCAAACCACTCCCACCGATTCTGTGATAAGGTCCATTCGCTCGATTGGGAAACGGGTTGGACGTCCAAACCAAAAGGCAAGGCCGGGTTCCAATTTCCCTAGCCAGAAGTCCCTTTCGAGGGCGCTCCCCGGCTCCCCTTTCCCGGTCCGGCCCACCTCCTACCTCTGCGTATTTATGCATTATCATGCCACGAAGTCCCCCGGGCTCAGCGCAATATATGAGTGCGTTGCGTTTTTGGAAATACTCTCCCCAGGGATAGGTGGGTTAAATACGTTTGAGGACCTCCCACCCATTTATTTTGGTCCTGGTATCTACTTCGGATTGAAAAGAGCAAGGTAGAAATGTTACGGCAAAATTCTTCTGGGAGAAGGATACACCCTCACATTTTAGGTGATGTGATGAGGTGGAATGGGAGGATATAAAAAGGAGGGAAAATGTCCATGGAAGGACGCTATCTGCCCAATAAGTTTCTTGAAAAAGGAAATATTTCGATTTTTTGCTACATCCCCTGAGAGGTCGTTAAAAATCAAGAATTTGTGAGCGGATTTATCAAAAGTAATAATTTTGAAATGAATATGGGCGTTGTGATACATGGTAGCCTTGGTAGGATTTCCTTCTGGTGGGTTGCAATTTTAATGAAGTTAGCAATATCAATTCTCTGTTCCTTAGAATATATCAATTTAAGCTTTTTTAATTTTTTCCAAAATTTTCAATATTTTTTATCACACTTCGCAGTCGGTTTCACCTTAAGTTATCGCAAGGGAACTTTTTGGTTCTCTCTCAATTAGTAGGAATGCAAGCTACCTGCTGCAAAATAATGCCAACCTCTAACTTCCCTCCTATCCTTCACCCAAATTCACGGATTATGTGCTCGTATAATAAACCTTATTTTACATTTCTTGTAGTTAAAATGATCCATTTTCTCACTACGCCCATTAGTTTATCCTGCATTTAACTTCAATTTGAGTATGCATTTCATTTACACCAACTTCATCAATTCTGTGTGTTTTGATAATGTTCCGGCGGTCTGAATGAGTCTATAGCGTCTGAAGTTTCTTAATGTGTTTAGTGTACGACCCCATATTTTTGGTGGCACACGTGGCTCACTTTGCGGCTTTGCTTCACCGCATTAACCAACACTTCCCATTCGCAATCCCGATTACTTCATTCTGCGGGGTCGTAATTGATGCCTGCATCCTTATTCTTTTTAGATAACAGATTATCTCCATGTGCGCATCCCTGAATATGGAATCTAATCATAAAACTTCTAAAATAAGGAAGTTCCACTTAAGATTTAACGCTTCAAGGTAAATCTCACTCATGTTTGATAACGAAACAGTAAGCTTCATTTGCATTTTATTTTTATATAGATTCTGTGACTTGTTGAAAAGTTATGAGGATTTTTATTCCATTTCTTTCATGTATCAGAAGTCAGACAAAGAATCACGAGCCAAGCGAGATTATAGGTTGACAATTTAGAATTAATTGTGCCTATATGTTAATCCAAGAACACTTTCTTTCCTCTCTTACTATCATTGGGAATCTCCTCGCCGCAGGGATATTGTCCTTTCTCTTATTTCCATTGCTTCCCTCTTCGGTCCTTGAATACGTCCCTTTCGGAATCCATAAATCAAGGATAAACTCCACGGCGGGGGTGAAGCTGGATCGGGGAGACGCGCAAAGAGAATCGGCCAGGGGGGAAGGGGCACGTCACATGATCTGATATGTGACTTGGGAGAAAAGTAATCTTTCCGGCCGCGTCAAAATATCGAATAGAAACTGGAGAAATTGTCTTTAGCGTCCCAAGTGTTGAAGACGTGAGGCTGTCATTTTGAAGATTCGAATTTGATGCTGAATTGATGATTCTGCATGAAAGATGATCCGAGACTCGTACCGCTGGGATGAATTTCGCTAACTTGGCTGTCACTTTAAGAATTGTCGTCAAGTTGCATTAGACGGCAGGAGTTTGACAGGCACCTTTTCCTTTATCGGAATATGAATACATTAGTTTTTGGCAGGTATTCGTGGCCTTCATTTTCTTGAAGAGATTGTTGAAATTGCTTATTTTCTTAAGATTCGAGAGTCAATTTCCTTTATTATTCTTCTTTCGCAATAAGTAATTTGTATACTTCTTCTTTGAATTGATTGATTGAAATTATAATGGATTTCATCACTCATCATATCATTTTTACGGGTTAACCTTTTCACTAATTTGCGACATTGGTCATAATGTTACTAGTTTTGAGTTATAATTTATTAATGGTGAAAATTGGGATATTGATATTTGATTGATATTTTCGCCAGAAAACATTAACCTTATTGAAAATGAACAGAAGGACTCCATTCACGAAAATTGTGTAATTGTTGTGGTTTAGTGTTTTTCTCTACTTTATGGGTTTGAATATATCATAAAGGGTATTTTTATGTTTAAAGTACGAACACAAAAAAAACGAAATATTTAAAATGAAAAAGAGATACAAACACGGTATATTCAATCGCTCACAGATTATACTCGTATTCGTATTCAACATTTATTCCTATTAATTCCTCAGTGCATTATTTTTCCTCTTCTTCAAAGTGGGTGGGAATACTCAAGGAACTGTTTTGACACGAGACGACAGTATTTATTTATTCTGTAGCCAAAATATTTTACGATTTTGTATATTCCTTTGTAAAACCTTTGTCCAAGGAGGTATTGATCATTTAGAGTCATAATGAGTAGCATTCCCTACGATTAGACTCAAGCTAATGAGTTTTTGAATAGAACCCAGTGGCTCAAAGTTGAGAGCCTCCGTATCATTCATTTCTGGAAGAAACTGTTAATTGATACATAGCTTACTCGATACATTTAGTGTACTTCCGCGCTGTTTTCATTTCTTCGTCGGCGGAAATGGAAATTTTGAAATTCTCAGTCAGTCCGCAAACACACATTCGTTGATTTTTTTCAGTTCCTTTCTCCGTGGACTCTCCAAACGACACGACCCTCGCAGGTGACGCGGGGCAGCGGCAGTTGCTCTGGCCGCTTGCCAAATCCGCGTGAATCGAGGGCGAATGATCGAATCGGAACAGTAGCGTGCGTGAAGGCAGCGGTGTCCGGAACCCACCCTTCCGTCATTAATCATATTGGAAATTTAGAAACGGAACGAGAAGTCAAAGGGAGAAGGGAAGGAGGCGAGTGGGCGGGGCCGCTTCCTGGCTTGGACGGCTCCGTGTTCGTGGCACGGGGGATGAACTTAAGCGTGATGGGGTTGATTTTCGGATTGGGATGTTTGATGATGGTAAGAGCGAAGAGGGGAGAGTGGAGAATTGGGATTTGGGGCATGGGCATGTATGCATGTGTATGTACACACACACACACACACACACACATGTGTGTATATATATGTGCGTGTGTGTGTGTGTACATACACATGCATACATGCCCATGCCCCACATGCATGTATGTGTACACATATGTATGTTTGGCTACTTGTGTTGGTAATCTGAAGGCATAGGATGCCATTAAGAGATATGCAAATGCGCATGTATGTATGTACCCAGCAGACTCGAGGAGCGGGATTTAATCATGATCACCGCTGTCAAGGGAGAGGAAATTACGTGTCATAATTTCCCGTTAAGCCTTAATTTGGTCTGATTAACGACTTCCCAAAGGTATAATGAGTGTGGCATGAATTCCTATTCCCAAGTGTCTCCCCACTTAATCTTTCCCCCACGTTACGATTTCTATAAACTCCTTCAATCTAATCCTTCATGTATGTACTGCTTACATAATATCTTTAAAAAAAACTGTTAAACCAGAATGGTATTTATCAACAGGACTCGAGAATTTTTGATTTCCTATGACTCTACTTGAAATGAGAATGATATCAAATTTACCGAAAGCCTTAAAGTTTTAATTCCGGAGAAATGAACACTCTTAGTGAAGTGATTATATCGATTTTATGGGTTTTAGATTTTATATCGTGGCTCTTTATTTGAAGGCTCTATGGCATGATTACATTTCATGTCTCCAATACTCGGTTTCATGTTATACATACCGTAAAATGTACGAATGTGCAATCACGGTCATGGCCAACATGGGACACAAAATCGTAAATTGTGAAATGTCCATTGAGTAGCTAACGAGTAGAAGAGTTTATCTACACTTTTGTTGAATTTTGTAATTATTCAAAGTATTTGGCATAATATCTACCTGTATTGATATCATTTGTTTCCGTATATTTAAACCGACAGTGACGTGAAAGCATGAAACGAAACCTCAGGATCCGTTTCTTAAAGATAAATTTCAAAATATAAACCTTGTTATAATAGTCCGGTATATGAAAAATAATGTGAATAATAATGAAATTTCTATTCAAAATAGCATATTGCATGAAAATTGTAGTCATTCCAAGTATTTATCGTTTTTAGGAAGACCTTTAATGAATAATACAAGAATTATTTTTAATCGACAATTTTGACAATCTGCCCTTATATTTCAAAGTTTATTCCTGAAATAATGAACAAATCTGGGATTTTTTTCCATGACAATAATCGTAGAAATTAAATGTCATTTTATGATTTCGAGTAACGATTGAGGCGAGAGTTGCCAGCAGACCGAGGACCGCTTTTCTTGTCCTGGACATTTTCCAGAGGAGTTTCAAAAATAAATTCAAGTCAACTGACGTCTTATTAATTTGTCTATTTTAAATGTGGAGCTCAATTACCATTGTTTCAATTTTATCCGCATTTATCTTTAACTTAACGCTTCAAGTACTTGAGTTTCATGAGGGACTTCTCTGAGAGTTAATTTTTTTTGGCTATTCATCACGCTCCTTGAATTATGCATCACAAAGTAGCGAAGTTACCTAACCGTACTATATTCCACGTGGAAAACGTTTTTCAAATATGACCCTGAAGTATTTTCGAAGGCTGACTTATTTTTATGTTCTGCTTGGCAGCTCTTACAAAACACGAAAACTGACAAAGCGTTCTTTCTTTCTTAAAAAAATTCACCAAATAGTGAAATAACTTGAATGAGAGTAATCCATTTTCACGTAGTAATATGGCATAAATTATGATCTCACGTTGTCTTGTGAAACAAACATTTAATTTCGTGATTGTTTACTTAGAGAATTTAAAATGTTGTTAATCAAATTCAAGGGCTTCATAACTTTTATTTCAATTCTTACAAAGTTCATTACGAGAACATCTGTCGAAGGTGAATGTAAAAACTTCAAGTGAAACAAATTTAATCCTCGAACTCCAGGTTTGCTCGTGGGATGACTCTCATGGGATGCAATAGCAAATCCCTCCCCCAGTCGTTGGCGAACACCTAAAACCCTCCTCCTGCCTCGCAAAAACGACCTTGGCCGTCTCTCTCCCCTCTACGCCATCACCTCCTCCCTTCACACCCGATCACCTCATTCCCTTCTCATCAGCCGTATTTAACACCTAATTCACTTCATTCTCCTTCCTCACAACGTGACCGCCGTTCCTCCATTGGCCGAAGGAGAGCTTCAAGAACGTTTTCCATTTTAAATAAATAGGATGAGATTGACTTGCTAGTTCATTTCAATATATAATATTACTAGGTATTACCCTATTTGTTGTAATCTTTTCTAATTCTTCAAAAATTTCATTCGAAACTCCCTATGATATTTTATCTTCTTAAAGAAGTGATATTTTTAATCGCTGATTTGAAACCCAATGAGGTATACATTGCGGTTATAATCCTGCATTCGGTTTCATTCTTAAAACACGTATATTTAAGTATCATTTGATCCTGATTATAGATGAAAAATGCCAAATAGTTTTTCACTAATTTAAACCTTTGTTGGTGTCTTATAATTCCATTAATAGCCATTCCTTATGTCGCATCATGTTGCTAGACGAGGGGGTCGTAGAATTCAATAAAACATGTAACCTTGGGAAAAGTCACTCAAGTCTAAAATATAATTTATACTTTAAGAGTATTTTACCAATGAAAGCATTCGTTTTGGTTCTTTTTATGAAACCAATTCCTCGTCACAATTATTGATGGATGGTGAAATTCATACGTGTGTGCTAATTTTGGAGACCATCTTGCTAGAATTGTCATTTGTCATTTGACGAAGGTGCAGTACTGTGCGAGCGACACATCCGAGTATTATCAAGTTAGCCGTTGTATTTTCATAACAAGAGAAGCTTTTATGTGAGAAAGCAGTGGTTCCTATGACCTTTGAGGGTGTCGTAATATGGCTCTCCTCTTTTCGTGTCGCACTGGGACCTAAAATCCCCTTGGTAATCCCGACCCTGTGCTAGCCGAGCATCAAAGCGTCCCTTTGTATAAATTACCGCCCTTTGGCTCACTTTACCGTGACATATTGCGCAAGAACCTTCTCGGATGTGTTTCTGTGGGATACCACCGAATGTACTCGCCCCGCGCCGTCGGGCCCAAAATGGGCGCCGCTTGGATGTTAGGCCACACAGTTCCCCGCTTAACTCACTTCCTCCCTTGCAAACTCAAGAGGATTATCGGCAGAAGCCTGCGATGAATTCTTGAAATTGAGTTTGAGTTTGGCTTCTACTGGCATGCCTCACTTTTTATCACTTAATGCCTAGATATTCCCATAGTGAGAATTGATACCAGTTATTTTTTATAGCCTTTTGTCGAAAAGCACGCCTCATGCCCTTAAAGTATTCGGTTCGTGTGTTTGAAAGGGGCAAATATCTTATTGTATTTGCTTACCACGAGTATCCACGAACAAATAAAAGAAAGTCCATGCAGCCAATGCAGAGTGTTTGTCAAAGACGTCAGAATGTCTTTAAGAAAAGTTGTCAGAGAAAGATGCCAGCTAAAAGAGACCCATGTAAAAATAGGTCAAAGTTAATAAATGAAGGGAAATAAATTACTTTCCTGAATATTACAAAGCAATTAAGAAATTAAAATTATTTGTGCGTCTGCCATGAGTTTCTCTAGCGATAGGAAGTTTTTTTTTTAGTATTACTCATTCAAAATGTCCTGTATAAAATTAGATTGCCTGGTATATTCATGTCAAATCGCGCTCTTAATTTGTTGGAAATATTTTCTGAGCACCATTTACCAAAGGATTGTTTCATAAAAGAAGCTAAACCCACTAACGTAATAGGGAATTTAGTAATAGAAAAATGTGTCATTCGGGTAATTACGTACAAGATAGTAGGAAATACTTATTTGAAGTTTTGAAAATAGCCCATGAAAAGACGTAAGCAAAGGGTGTTCATTTTATCATTTCGTATAAAACTGTTTCATGATACTCTTAGGGATTTATGACTTGAAAATATTTTACTCTCCGATATAAGTCTTAGTTCAAACCTCTTGGGTTTTATTTTCAGTAATAGAAAATAAATTGGTAGGGCACTATGGTATACGCCCTGTATTTATTTGGAAAAGTAGTGAACGTGATCTATTCGCTCAGTGTCGGCTACAGTAAAGACTTAGAATACCGGAGTGATAGATGAGGGTATATTCCGTAACACAATAAGCTTAATGACTCGTTTCTATCACACACTTGGGCCGTTTGGAAGGGATGAGAAGCTCATTCTCCTGTGACTGCTTTGCAGATAAATCTGATACTAAGAAAAACACGGTCTCTTTTATTGAATGCGTTCAAAGGCGACACTGGGATTTGATCTCAAGGCCATCTGGTCGGAAGCACATACTTGAGTTGAAAATATTCTTCGCAGAGTCGGAACTGTCGGTTACCGATGGTCTTCCATTACCGATATATCTATGCAGAGACAAGTTTCTGGGTTATTTGATCTTTTTTTGCAGTGTTGGTGTGATAAGGTGAAAGTGCATGATAGATAGTGATATAAGGTAGGAAGAGGATGGATTATTTTGAGAAATCTGCGAAACTCTGGGTCTTGAAATTTGGATGTATGGGAAGGTTTCTGTCCCTCTAGGAAGTTTTCATTGGATGTAGAGTTGTTAAAAAAAGGTTCATAAATACGCGAAGTTCTAAAAAAACACTTTTGGACGAACTAATCAGGGTTTTGAAATTATCGTAGATAATGATTAATGTTTATTTTAGCTTTACACACGTTATTTATGTTTACAGGATTTCTAAGGTATCTCATGGTGATATCGAATGTCAGACGCAAAATTATGTATCCCAAAGAGAATATCAGGGAAACAACGGGTTGAATTTTCCTGGGGTTTGCAGCACGGCGACACTTGAAGATGAGAAACTAGAAGCGGTGGTTCCGCTTAGCTGAATTATTTTGTGGGGTGGAAACCGAAGGTTGGAATTATTTGGAAAAGGGACGTGGTTTATTGGAATATGGTGGAGAAGTTAGATTCTGAGCAGTGGAGATTGAGTCAGGAATGGAATAAGATAGGGTTTGAGTGGTCCATGGAAAGGCGATAGGACAGTAGGTAAATAAAGTGGAGAACTGGGAGGAAGAAAAATAAAACGCTCCGAAGCGTGAGGGGAAGTGAGAAGAAAAATAGTGCAGGAACCGAAATTGTGAGAAAGTTGGATGACAGGCAAAATATAGTCTGTGGAGGAGAATAGGATCAGGAATTGGAAACGGTAGAATCCGATCGTATATTTTTTTCTCTCTGATCCTCAAGAGTAGGGAGGGTGTTGTCGGTTGCCGTGTGAGCGAAACGGAAAATGGAGTGGCCTGATACAGATATCGAGGTTTCATAAAAAAGGAGGGGAGAATTGAAAAGGGAAGAGGAAGGTGGTGGGCGAGAGGAAGAGCATTAGCGGAAGGAGAGTTATAAGAACAGATTTTCGACAACGCGAGGTTTATCTGCCGAAAGGTGATTCTGGCAATATTTGGGCGAAAAGAAGGAAGACGTGGAGTTGGCGTTCCCCAGCGCCGGAATATGGGAAGCGAAAATAACGATCGAGAGTCGTCATGGGATTTCCATCTCCTTCTTCATATATCTCGATAACATGGAAATCACTGCCGGAGCAGAGATATTTTCCGCGTCCTAAAAAAATGTATATTTCATTACCCGTTTTAAGTACCTGGCGATATGTTCAGCTCTTTTTATGGTTAAAATATTGTGGCGAAAACAAATGTTTTCAGATAATATTTTTACTGATACCGAGCGGTATTTAGAGGTCATTCTCCCGTAGCTGTGATTTATAGCCTTCGGTGGAAAAGATCGTTTTGGAATCCCGAAGAGGCGTATTTACGAATTTTACGTCCTTGCAGCATTTTCTCCCTTCTTTTTAATCGCATACTCTTACAGAAGGGTATAGAATTATGATTTACGGCCTTTATAGTATTAAACTCGTGTTAAATGGGATCAGCGGAGTAGGATAAATTGCCTGCGTGTATGTATGTCAATGTCCTATGATTTACTTGAATTCAATGTCAGAAAAAAATAAAAATCCACAAATCGTTCACAAGGGTACAATTGGCGTTAAATATGTGATTTTTTTTAACTATTTGCATTTATTGCGTGTAAGTATATTTACACCATTTATTCCATTCATATCATTTCCAACCTTATGCCTTGAAAGCAAGACAGATAAAAAAGCTAGGATAAACATCATTGAATGGCAGTAGAGGCAGTGACTTTGGGTATAGCAAAGATGCCCTTAACGTGTACATTTTAGAATTTTTGACATAGAGTCAATGGCCCATATGAGATAGGCCGAAGAGTAGGAGCCTGAAAAATGGTAGTACAGCGGATCTCAGTGAGACGGACGGCTGCAAAGGTGTTGATCCAGTGAAAACTAAGTGATGGTGTCGCGCTGGAACACTTTGGAGGAAAGCAATGGGGAAATCATCTACATTATTTATATCAAGGAATAATGGTGTAGCGTATTATGAAAATGAGTCCTGGTATTCACAGGACACAGCAAACAGAACCGTATGTCGTGCCCGGCAGCGGAGGAGGAAATCCTACCGAGGTATATTATAGAAAATCCTCGCACAATCCCCTCGCAGATGCTGACAGAAAAGAATAGGCAGAAGAGGAATGCCACAGTGAAAAAAGAGACATTGGATGTTAGGATGACGCTGAGGGCAGGAAATTTGAAAAATATCAAAAGAGAGATGGAGAGTGTAAATAAAGACAGGTTAGGCCTATGCAAGATGAAAAGGAAAGATTGCAGGGATCATTTGAGTGATATTTATAGAGTAATATATAGCAAAAGGCGGATAGTAATAAATAGAAGACTGGGGAGTAGGGTAGTGAACGTGGAATAGGTGATTGGCCGAACATTATTCGTAGAAATAAGGACAAACCCAGTGAATCTAGATACCACTAGCGTACATGACGACAATCAGTCATAGGATGGAAGATGTAGATTGTGTATACGATCAGTTAGGCGATATTATTGCAAATACATACTAGGAGGGAAGAACTGATGGACGGCGGTGTTCGGCAAAGGGAAGGGTGGGAGTGTGGTGGAAAGGCACTGATTGGGAGAAAGAATTGGCTACGGGGAAAAACAATACAGTGTTGTAAGAGAAATAGATTCGTTGTAATTATAATATCGTTTAAAAACCACAGTAGGCGTAGGTACACAAAATATGGCAGTTGATATTGAGACATATCAGTTATGATTTATTATGGTTAAGCATAGATTTTTGACTAGCGTGAACAACAAAACCTTTCCCAGGAGAAGATTCAGATCATAATTTAGTGTTCATGAAGTGGAATGATACACTTAAGAGGATGAAGAAGGGAAAAAGTATGAGAAAATAGAATGTAGGTAGAAGAAAGGTTGGGCAGGAGGTCGTTGGTAGGAGTATCAGGTAGAAATTGATAACAATTGGAGGGAGGATTATGGGACGAATTTAATAGGAGAGAGATGTGATGAAGATATATTAAACAATGAATAAAGAAAACGGTAAACGAAACATGGATGGTAAATAGAAAAATGATTAGTAAGTCATAGATTACAGAAGACATTATTAGGAGTAAGGATAGAATAAGGAAACGGAAGGACGTGAACATACTCGCATGAGGGATGTCAAGTAAGTACCGTGCGTAGCGACCAAGCGTGGCGGTGGGTAGGGAGATAGGCCTAAGATAACACCAATACAAATACTATACGTTAATGATGAAAAATCAGCACAGTTTCCCAAAAGGTAGATCATGCGAGATACAATTTGCACTTTTTGTTCATGATATTCTTACTTAGGGAGAGAATAAGGTGCATAGGACGCAGTTATTCTAGATCATAAGAAAGCTTTCGACAAAGCACTCCATGGTCTACTACTCACAAAGCTGGATGCATATGATATAGTATAGTAGGTGATGTATATACACTCCCCTGTAATATATATATATATATATATATATATATATATATATATATATATATATATATATATAGTATAGTGGGATGCATGTGGTATATATAGTAATATCCGGGATTATATGAAAGACTTTTTGAATAGTCGGGTACAAAGAGTAGTCATAGATGAAGTTAGCTCAAATGCAGTAGATTTTACTTCAGGTGTTGCCCAGGGAAGTGCTATCGGACCTATTTTATTCCTACTTTACGTGAAAGACATAGACTCCGTAGTCACTAGTGAGATACGTTTATTTGCCGAGGATGCAGTGGCTTACCGTGATATCCGTGATCCTGAGGACACAGCAGCTTTAAGAGATTACCTAAATGCTATAAAACGCTGGTGTGACACTTGGCAATCAGAAATAACTTTAAAAAGTGCGTAGAGATAAATTTTTGGAAAAAGAACCTTCCTTCCCAAACGCCTACTGCATTGGGAACACCGAAATTGAATGTGTAGATTCGATTAAATACATAGGCGCTACCCTCACTCTTCACCTCTCTTCAGTGAAACACATGTTGGCAAGCTAACAAAAAATTAGGACTTATTATAAGAGTACTTGGTAAATATGATAAAGGGATCAAAGAGAACTGTTATCTGTCGTTGGTTAAGCCTCATTTGGAATATGGTACAAGTATGCAAGAACTTGAGTGGGATCCTCACAAAGTTGGATTAATTGCCGAGTTGGATCGCGTGCAGCGTAAAGAAACTACGAGAATATTGTGAAAGTAAACTTATAAGCGCATCGAAAATATTAGAGGAGCTAGGCTGGGAATCACTCACAGAGCGAAAGTTAAATTACATATTAAATCTCTTACATTAATTGAAAGGATGTCTCTTAAGCAATGATGTTGAAAATGTATTTTTACCACCGTACTATGGTTTGCGATATCATATAAATAGAATTAGAGAGATTAAGTGTATAGGTACCAGATTTAAAATGTCATTTTTCCACGAACGATAAGGGATCCGAAACGTCCCTAAACTCAGTACGAATCCTGCTGATGTAGTATGAGGACTTTGACTTTTATACTGAGCTCTCCGCTAACTGTTAAAATATGCGCTGTAGTATTAAATCCCGCAAGTTTTTAAATGCGATCTAGGTTGTTACTCTAAAAATCTCACAAGCCAATTGAAATTCATCGGTTACCTTGTGAAGTGTACGTAGACGGAATAATGAGTGAAGGCGGAGGGAGGCAGTGGTGCATTCACAAGAAAGTGAAGGAATTGTCGATATTTAAATATGAAAAATCAACTTGCAGTATTATAGACACACCTAGTAAAATATGACTCGGAAAGAAAGAATTTCTGACAATATGCGAATAATCAAGAGTACATATACGGCAACAATAATAGAAGAACGTGTTTGAAAGTACATTGGGAATGGATTGTCGGTAATGATAGCCTAGTACTAAGAATATTTTATTCGGAGGAAATGTGTGGGATCAGTTGGTAAGGAATATTTGTAGCCCTCAAGAACTACCCAAGAATTAGGAAAACGTGGAAGGAAGTTTTCATGAGAAAATTCATACCATTTATGATGAATACATTTGGCCGTAAGACTTGCGTAGATTAATATTGATGCCCATTTGAAAATGGGAAGAGCAACAACGTTTGAGAACTATAGGGCTAGTTTTGATTTCACACGTGTTTAATGAATTGCTTAGGATTAACACATTGATCAACAATTTGATGAAGAAGAAGGCAATAGAAGTCAATTGTACGGCTAGAGTACTCAACCGGAAGTTATGCATGTCTCAGGCTGCATAGGCGCGTGCAGCGAATGGAGATTCGGGATGGGGAGTGTTAGGGTAAGGGAATAACTATTGCTCACTTTGTTGAAAGTATCCATCTGTCTTTTCACCCTCATTCTCACATTACCATCTCGAGGTGGCAGTGTGTCAAATCTCAATACTTCATGTTCTTTACATCAATACAATACAACGCAAGCCGTCGTAAGGACATGTGGTAGGGGGTGTTAGGTTACCTGCCATTATTCTTCTACTCCTTTACTTTCACTTACTTATAGCGCCCCGCGGTTCATCGAAAGGGCATGTGGAAGGGGGGCGACCGGCGGGCTCACTTGCAACGCAGTCACTAATTGCCAAGAAGTATTCAATTATTGCAGGACGGTCAATTCACCAATTCATTTTCTCTACAACTTTATTTCCACAGCACCACTCCACCCGGTCCGAGGGCACGTCGCAGGTATCAATAAGACGCCAACCATTTTCCCTTAATATCTTCGCCAGTGAGACAGTGATATGGTGTTGTTTCCGCGAATAGTGTGTGGGAAAAGTGAATGCTAGAATCTATGCGGTCGATAGTTAATTATATGTTAAAATAGTTGACTGCCATGTCTATGTACGTAATTGGGGAGTGAATTATACCTTCTATGTTGGATGCAAAACCCTACGATTGGTATCTTTGCAATGGCTTTAATCAACTCTGATTCTCCGAATATAAAAAGGGTACCATCCGAGGTGACGTGATATATATGACGTGATTTGTGTTTTTTCGTACGAGTTTTTCATGAATTTTTGAGCCCTTTTCTGTACCCTGTTCATTTCTGTAGTCAATGTGTTTTTGGATGAAACTCAATATGCTCGCCGGATAATCTATGTTGGTTCTTACTAAAGAAAAATAGCACGCCTCCTTCACTTTTTCATCGCTACATTTTCCGACTACACTTTTGATGAAAGGTACCTTCTTTCGTGCACCTTCGCAAAAAGCACATATATATTTTCCCCGTGTAAGATCAGATGCGATGGTGACATCCAAATATTTTACGTGATCTGCAACTTTCATTCAAATCCTCCAAGTGTAAATGGATAGGCCTGCTGGTTTACTTTTATTTTTTAAGAAGCATACTGATTTAGTGGAAGCAAAAAAAAAAACTCACAGGAAAATTTATGGTGAATCTGGAGTAAGGAGATATAGTTCGAGTGTCTTTTTTCGAATAAACATTCCCCATTGAGAGTGGCATTTTGTCACTTTGAAGGAACAAAACCTTTTTTATTCCTCGTATAACGCTTTTCTATACAATTTTAGATTCGGTTTTTGACCGCTTGAAGAATATTTTTTCTTTTGACGCTATTATTGTTTTAGTTGAAACAATTCAATGAGCAGAGCCAATTTCCTTGTATTTTTTAATGTTTTACTGAAGGTGAAAAGAGGATCAGTTTTTTCGTGGTGTGTCTGGAAATAGTTTTTATCCGATCTTTGATATATTTTTATCAGTAAATAATGCTGGGCAAGGCCCAGCCCAATTATGCTTAACATAGGAGCTAGTTCGTTGAGGCAATAGGATGTGCGTAGATATAGATTGGAGACGTTAGCCGGAAGAGTTTGAATGGCAAAGGATGAATTCTTAAATAAGGTTATGATAGGAAGGATGTTTTTGAGGAAACGAAAAAAGCGAATAAGATGATGGAGAGGATAGAGGTTAGGTATTGGATTGAATAGGACCCTGGTAGAAGGAGGAATTTTGGATGATCAGGTGAGAGGGAGGGACAGCGTAGGCGCGTTGGATGTGATGAAATCATACAGAAATATCGAGTTACTGAGAAAACGTAATAATAGGCAAAAGATTTTGTTTTTTCAAAATGCTTTTCGCTTACGCGACGTCTCATACGAGAGTGATTTTCTGCATTGATGTGTGACAATGTATGAATATGAATTCGCTATTGCACACGATAATCGAAACAAAAATACATGTAGTGGATGGAGGCCAAGCTCCGAAGAAGGCGAATGCCATCGATAGGAAAGGCCATGGTGTCGGTTTTTTTGGGATGCGAAAGGAATTTTGTCGATCGACTATTTTGAAAAGGGTAAAACAATAATAAAGGAGTGCTGTTCTACCCTTCTAACGAAACTGGACGCAAATGTTTGTGTAAGCAGACCCGGTTTGCAGAGGAGAGAAACCATTTTCAATTGGGACATTGTATCTGCCCACGAAAGTATATTATCGATGGCGAATTTGAGGGATTTGTACTATGAAGAACCTCTTCGGAAAACTTAAAAGTCCTTCGCTGGTCAACGTTTTTTTTTGCTGAATCAAGAAGCGATTGTGGTTGTAGAGGAATTCTTTGAAGCTCTTCCTGAAGAACACTCCATAGACTTCATAATGGCACTGGAACAACGCTGAAGGAAATTCATTACCATTGAAGGCGTTAATGTTTGAAATTTTTGATGAAAATATAAATTATTTTATTCACCAGAAGTTTTCAGACCATCCTTTTCGTTTGGATTGACCTACCTCCGAGAGGCAGATAACGTATGTTAAAATGCAACATTCCTGCTGAGTATTGGAAAATTTCTTTCATCATTCTGTTTTAAAATGCCAGAATCTTAGTTAGGTAGAAATAATTTTTATATTCTTTAATTCAATATTGCCAGTTAAGGACAACCATGCATCAGTTTAGTTTTAGTTAATGTAGGCATAATAGGTAATAGATCTCTCGAGCGAAATTACATTTGATTTATGTCGTCCATTAAAAATCCATCTTGGCGCATCAGTAGAGATGATGTTGACGTTTAACATGCTTTTGAAATATTCAAAATGGAAAATACACTCAATATTTACAAAGGAGTGAGATGGAATAGAGGGTTCAGAGTCAGGCGGCATACATATAATTGGTAGAAACGTTGATTCACACTGAACGTATTTGAGACAGGATTATGATTAGAATTCGCCGCTCGTACCCAATTTCGTTCCACGTTAGCATTGGTGGACGTAGCCGTAAAGTACATTCATGCGTCATCAATCTGAGTGAAGCGAAGTAGCCGAACTCAGTGACATAGGGAGGGTTGATTTTTTTTTCATTTGCGTCCATGATCTTTCCCGTCGGATACACTAGCAATCCGACTAGCCATCATATACAGCTTGAAAATGGTCTAAATTTTTAATTAATCATGATTTATTATCTTACGGATTTTCAAACATAAGCACAACCAATATTGAATAAATGTATATTTAGTATTCTGGACAAGTGCATTACGCTCTAATTATTCGCAGAATGTCGTATTTGGTAGATTTACTCGAATTTGAATTTTGGATAGCCTTTAATTGTAAACTTTAATCTGTCATCTGAGTGCACGAGTATTCCTCAATTTTACTGCCCTTATCGATCATTTTTCGTTATTTTTCGTTTTTTCCATTCAAAGCTCCGAGTACCTTTCTTCTCATCTTTTTTTTTATTTAGAGGCCACATTATAAAAACTAGCACACCAAAAATCGTCCAATTTGGACACATGAGATCAATATGGTCTATGACGGGATACACCTTGAAAAACCAATTTTCTTAGGAATTATTCAAAGTTGGAAGAAGCAAAAGGGTAAAAAATAATTTAATGTACCTACTCTTGGAAAAGCTTTTACCTTTTCGTTAAATTCATCTATTATCTATTCATCGAACTAGACTCATACTGACGTAGCAGATATAGATATGTCCGAGGAAAACTCAAAAAATACGAACATTATGGGCTCTAAATGGAAGCAATTAGAAACCATTCCGTTGTTAAAAATAATTTGAATGGCGATACTTATTGTTCTTGATTCAGTCTCAAATATTCGTAACAATTCTGTGATGGAGTTTTACATGTGAAAATGATTTTCTTGCCATGAAAGCAGTATTATGGTTGAACTCATTTTTAATCAGCTGTGTATCCTCTTATTCGTTATTAAGTTGTCATCCCATAAAAAATTACCCTTCCTTGCAACATTTTCTTTACCTTATAACTTTTTCTTTGATTTACCAAGCTAGCGCATTTCATTTTGTCTCTCCCATTCTACTCTGTAGTGCCTATTTAATTTTAAGTATTTGACCCTATTATACTAATTATGGCTCTAATTCACAAACACTGTTAATTTTATTTGGCTACAACTAGGAAAGGGTTAGTTAATTAACTCTGTGAAACTCATTACTCCGCATTTGCTATTGTTTTCTATTTTAAATGAGTAGCGCTCTAAATGTTTTCGCTTTTCGATTTAGAAGATTTTGATTGGATATCAGTAGAGTTTTTCTTCGTTGACTCTTCTAGAAATTTTTACGGTATTGCATCATAATCTCTCTATTCCAGTCTGTTATGTCAAGAACTCTTGAACATGACGTTTTTATATCGGAGTCTTCTCACCTTAAAATTAACGCCGGATTTAGAAGTCAATGAATAATGAAAATTCCCAATCGACATCTTCTTGTCGATAAAGTTCGCAGAGTGACGGGTTGTCGAAAACGCTGCGTGAAGCACTTGAATACCCGTGAAGAACGATTGAATTGAGTTGACAAGCAAACTTTGGGATATAATTAAAGTGAACAGCTGTTGTGAGCTCTAAGGTAAGAGGGTGTACGAAAATCTATGGACTTTGTTTACGAATTTGACTTTTAGATTTTACTTATCTTTTCTCTAGTCTATTCAATATGAACCTAAATGAGAGATGAAGAATTATTCCGTAGGAGCCTATTGATTCAGATTGATAATTAATTTGAAATATTGGTTATTGTATGTAAGCTTTTACCTTAGTTCAGGACAGTTAGTCCTGTGAATATGATTTTACCCGATTATGCTGTGATCGCCAAGATATTTTCTTAAAGCTGGGCATAATGAAATGAGTAAATTGAATTACAGCGTAAGGTTCCTCAATTAGAACTATCAAGTAGCTAACGTTTCAACCGATGGGAGTCTGTATTTATGTAATAATCCATAGCATGGGAATTACACTAATCATAAAATGTTTCTCTATATTATATTCTCTAAATTTTTAGTCATTTTCTCATTTTTCAGTCGATTTTTCCAAGTTACGGTTTTTCTTGTAACTATTAAGTAAATAAATTCAAATAAAAGAATTCTATGATTTCAATAATAGATCATTCATGGGAGTTTAAACATTATTTTTTTAGATTGCTTTAAACATTTCAATAATTTACCGCTTTATCACGTCAGGATTCATTTAGGTTGTAAATTATGAAGACCTTTAAATGTTCAGGGCTTTGTGATTAAGTCATAGAAATTCAAGAGTGCTCAACCGGAATTGTTGCGATTAATTTTTAGAAGACTTTCCAATAATTAAAAAAACAAAATCATCCGGAAATTTATTTGAAGTTGACCCTTTTAAATTATTTCAAAATATATTAGTTACCGTTCTAATTTGCTATGAAAATGCTTTCCTGATTATACAGGAAAGCATTTTCCTGTATACGAGCAGTATTTCAAATACTGAGAAGCCTCTTCAAAATTTGACCAAGTTCCTTCTAGCACTGGTACTACGGATTGCGTAGTAAGTAAGTCAGTAAAATATAGCTTACAAGCAACATTCCGGAATGTAGGGACACTGTCGCCCAATTATTTCCCGAATAACTTGCACGTACACCATTCTTACAGGCAATTACTGAAACAGATTTTACTTCCCTTTTATCGTCGACTCATCACTATTTTTCCTAAGTCTGTCCTTGTCCTCTGTGTGTGTTATAACCTCGCATTATAATCTTCCCTTCCACCCGCGTGACATCCTCTCGTCCTTATTCTCTTCCGTCTCAAGCGGAGGGACCTCGAGATAACCCATTTTCCCCTGGAAAAGCATCCTTTTAAAGGCCCGAAGGAGGAGTACAATCTGTTCAGCGTCTTCACAGGATCTCTTCACCCGAAATCCCTCTCTCACTCGAAACACCCGTCCCCTTTGCCACTCCTTCCGAGTTCCCCTGCGTGTGTGTGGGCCTTCTCTCAGCCGCCGCCCCACATGCCGCACCAACAGCCGCCGTCTTCCCGCCCGTTCACCGCTCTCCTCCCCCCCCGTCCTTTTCTGTCCCCGCCGCAGACGAAATCGCCCAGACACGCGCTCCCTAACACATATACGCTCACGTTCCTGGAGGGTCATCTCATCAAGACCAAAACCTCCTTCACTACCACGTCCACCTCCCTCCCCTCTCAACCCTTCCTCTCCCTTTTCCCCCGACTCACTTTCATTTTACCGCCCGCAATCTTTCGGGCCATAGCCATCCATCCCCCTTCCCTCCCCGCCTCCATCTTCTCTTTCCTTCCCTCCACTCATTCGGTTTCCTTTTTTTCCTCCCTCGGCGTCCCTTCTTAACGTCTCCTTCGCATTCTCACGTTAACTTTCACTGTTATGGCCTCATCTTGCAGCGTGTCCATTACCGTTTACCTTTTTGGCCCTCCTATTGACTTCTTCAGCGTTGCCCTGCGCGTCCATGTTGTGATTTATCACTACGAAATCCTACCAACCCTTCTCAGGTGAGTTTGTTTTGTTGTAAAACGATAGTGCTTGTACTTTTTTCGGAATGATGGAATTGTATCTACTCGTGTAGCGTGCGTCTAATAACGAGATATAAACTCTTAAATAAATAGATGTATACTTTGGATAAGGGTTTATTTTGCAGAACAAATGTCTTTAGTCCAGAAGGGTTATCTCAACGCTTTCGGTCGATTCATAAAAAAATTTAGTGTTTCCAGAATGAGTATAGGTGAATGGTATCTAGTCGATAATTGGTGAGAATGAAGTAAGGTTTTGGTTTATTAAAATATTAATCAATAACATTGGAAGAAATGAAATTATATGTTTCCTAAAATTTAAACCGAGAAAGAAAGTATAGAGTCAGAAGAATCATGAATTTGGAGCGACTAAAAGATACGAAAAACCCATTTTCATGGTTCCGGATCTTTTTCTCCTCGATTGTCCCTCCAACCAATATGCCTGGTGCACGTGCATACCGTCATTAGTTGGTTGACATAATAATGCATCATTAATTCAATTTATACATATTTTCTCGACTATCAGCCAGAATAATCTGAGGCATTTTATTGCATAATACAAAATTTTTGATATCTGCACACTTTATAGCTTTGTTTTACTTTTAAAAGCTGGGAAAGTCTTCGATTTATACCTGCTCTCGTTTTCGATATCTCCGTCTCACAGCTTTCCTCACCCCATCGCGTGACTGCCCCGTTGATGTCTTATTTTTTGCTGATTAGCAAATGTGGATTGCGGAAATCATTCGGTAAGAACTTTTTGATTGCTTTGTGCTAAAGAGAAATGAACCGGTGTTACTGGATAGTACTAAAAGTTTAAGGATTAATCATCTAATCGAGACTGCATTTTGCGACTAAATTCTAAAAGGACGCTTAATTGCTCCCAATAAAGCATCTCTTGGTTTAAATGGTTCCTTAGGCTTTTATGTTGTACCTATTCTCCCTGAGTTCCCTCAGTTGATGTTTAGTCACTCTGAAATGACTCGCTGTAAATCCTGGTTTTTGGAATAAGTCTTTTCTTGAATTGCAATGACTGCTAATTGTATTGCCTTAGCGTACTGATTAAATCCCTTTCCAAAACTCGATTGCTTCCAAATTTTTGTTATGGCGTAACTACGATTTTCTTTAGTTATTTATCAGCATATTTTATTATTTGTTTCTCTAAAAGGCTCATTTTACTCTCATTTTACTGACATTAAAGGCAATATATACATTTTTTTTCCTGAAACTTGAAAATTTTTGTTACGACTAGGGGGTCATAAAGTAATAGACTAAAAAAATATGTAGAAACATTAATAGATAAAACAAAAGGAAAGACAATACAGATGAATTTGCAAGAGATAACAGAGCATGATCCCGTGCGTAATTCGAGAATATTTTGACCGTAATAATCGTCAGTATATGCCAGCATATAGGCAGAATGGGAATTACAGAGAGTTAACCGGCAGAAATGAAATCGCTCGATTTGAAAGGTGAACTAATGAAGAGAGAGACGTAAAAGTGTTGAAATAAACAAAAGGGAATATGTGCAGTCAGAGTTGGAAAAAGACTCGGAGGGAAGAAGGCCTACATTAAGGGGTATAATTGGAAAAGAAGATAAACTTGAGATAAGGGAAAATAAATAAATTATTTCGGATTCAAGAGAGGAAAAGAGAGAGAGTGAATGAATGAATGGGGGAGAAGAATGAGTTGGGAATAGGGCTGTAAGGAAGAAATTGGATGTTTGCGGCGAGTGACGACGAAAGGCAAACAGTGGAGGAGTGGAAATTGGGCAGCGTTCAGGGACGAGAGGGAAACACACAGCATAAATCGAAAAAATCATTCGAAGAACCTTTCACTTATGGAAAGGAAAGTATGATCGCAGCCTTGCAGGTAATTAAAACTTTTATTCAATATCGGATGTGACACGCATTTAATAGGGGAGCGAATGAAAACTGAGTCCGAAGGGTAAAGAATTTAGATATAGTGGGGTAGGGTCGATTTTTTTGTGTGAAAGGAGTTGAGGTTTAAAGGCTATCCTCCCCGGTGTCGTCATCCTATTCTTTCTTTTCCTCTCGACCGTACCCCACGAAATTCCGTATAACACGATTTTGCCCTTCCTTCTCCCTTTTGCTGCAATTAAATTGACAGATTTATGTTTTCTCCTTCACAATAAGGTTCCTTTCTTTTCGTTCTTTCCCCAAGTCTTGGTTTTTTTTAATATCTCCCTCTTTTGTCAAAGGGGAATAAAATGGATCATAGGTATAGCCGGCTCATCGCGCTTTCCGTAGATGGTGAGATAACGTCGACGGTGGATGGTTGAGTTACGCCTAAAATATGCGAAGAACATCCTATGTGGGAAAATTAGCCTGGTAAATGACGGGGCGGTTAACTTGAGCAAAAGTCTACGTAAACAAAGAGATGCGCAAACATTTCTCGCTGGGGATAAACGCTGGAAATTGCTTCGTTCGTTGAAATGGCTGTCGACCCTAGAATTGAGCATTATGAGTTTCTTTAAGAATATGTGATGAGGTATTATTAATGTTACATGCTCTGGGGATCATTTAATCTGAATGAAAAAGCTTTCATTTTCAGTGCTTTATGCCCGAAGATATTCACGATAAATTTATGGCATAATTAATAAGAGAAGAAGATGGGTTTTGCGAAGGAAATTAGGGTGATTTATTAGAGTTTCACCTAAAGAATTTGCTCTTTGATGATAAATTTCCATCATGGCTGCTTTACAGATAATTAAATCTGGAAAACTTGAGTTAAAATAATGCTAATTTTCTCTAAGCTCGTAATGACTCAACATTGAAAGGGAGATGACAGAGCATATTGCAGAACCTCGGGCTTATTTATATGAAATCAGCGTAGATAAGAAATAACGTTTGATTGGTTGATTAGGGAGCTCTTAATTCATAATACATTGCATTAAATTTTTGAAATAATTATCCGAAAACATTGTTTTGTTCCTAATTGCCTTGAATTTAACTGTTAGAGCTTAAAACCGGATATTGCCTGGAATTGCTCACCCCAACATCAAACGTGATATGCGGGTCATAATTGCTTTTGATTTCTTTTAGTTTTCAGCAAATCATTATAAATTTCAGCCTTGCTTTGAAGAACGCGACGTTATTGTTCTTGTGTATTTTTATAAAAACGCTAAAATTTCTTTGGAAGTTATTATGAAAAACAATTAATTCTGGAAAGTTAATGCTTCTTATTTTGTAGCTAGGCACATCATGTGAATTCTTTGCCTGAAAGCGAACAGTCCAGTTGCGTCTTTATATAACCAGGTTAACAATTTTTTAAAGTTCTGTCACTCTAGTTAGGAAAAAATTAATGATGGTGTGATAAGAAAGGACTCGTGTTCAGGTTACAGCGGGATTAAATATACGTAGGTCCATGACATAGCGTTCTATTAAAAATATGATGAGAAGGGCACTCCCCCATTTAATTGTTTCCATTGTTTTTAGCTTTGTTGGTCCGTCACTATTTTTAGAGGGACCTTTTTGGCCTCAGAAGGGATAACGTATTTTCATCTAGCCAGTTAAGAACAGAGAGGGAGAGATAAATAAGCCCATGTGGCTCTGGGATGGGAAAGATAACGAGGTAGACGGGCATGAACTGAAAGAAGATATACCTTTCTCTCTCCATGAACCTTATCATATGGCGCGAATGGTCCTGAAAGGAACAGGTAGGGTGGAAGGATTCTTGACGTGTTGTGCCCGTCAGAACGGGATGTAATCCGGCTCTTTTGCTGCCCAAGGAATTTAAATGAGTCTTCTCAGATACCGAAAAGTAGGCCGCAGTGAGTTGGTGAGGGAAAAACGCTAAGCAATATTTTATAAGGGTGACATTAAAAATATTTATGAAAAAAATAGACTTAGAAGATGAATAAAAGCTTTGTATTGCACAGTGTTTTGAAATAATCTATGCATAAGGGTCTATTTTGTTTGCAGAACTCTGCGATTTAAGGTTATTTCGTCATGTTTTACACTGCGTTTAAAATCATATAGTAGTACATAAACATGGCACAAGAAAGGAACACGCACGAAAAGTTTTAGAGTTTTTCGGTTAAATGCCCATGAAAGCTTTCTACCATCTTCGAAATGTAACCAACAATCTTATAATAATTGTAATCACGTAATTGATATTTTTTATACCCTAAACAACTCTAAAAATTCCCAAGGTTAACTAGGTTTACAATTTATTCATGATATACATGATCTTTATTTGCCTAGTGATAATTTTATTTTTTCTATATTATCTTTAGGTTTAGATTTTTCAAATTAATATTCAGAAGTTAAATTATTTGGAAAGTGTAAAATCTAAAAATAATTTTAAAATGCGTAATTTTATAAATTTATGATTTGTATTGTTTTAACCATAATAAGGCAGTTTTAACGCAACAAGTGTGTAACATTAATTTTAATGAGTTGGAATCATTTGGTGGCCGAGCAAGCGTGGTTAACTCACGTACCCATTAATAGGAGGCCGTTAGCGCGAAGTCATCTCCGAGGATTGCTGTGTTGTAAGATAGGACCTCATTCTACCAAAAACGATCAACGCACGAAACGTAACCTTATTATTTACTTTGCATAGACCTTCGTCCGTCGAGTTGCGGACTAGCATTCGGTTTCTCCGTTGTCTCATCAGTACAGACTCTTGGTGGAGTTTGCAATGCTTGCAATTTTATAACATCCAACTCGACGAATAGAGAATTGCGTTCCGGTTATAATGGGCAGATCTGAGGAGAGAGGCCCCATAAACGCGCTCTTTTGCATGCTCGTTGCGATTGCTTCGGCTTTCGTACTCTGGGAGGCTTTCATTGTTCTTATTGGCTTTCACAACTCCATGCAGGACGTGCAGAGTGTATACATCTTGAAAGAGCATTCGGAAACATTAGTTTGAGTCCAAACTGTACGAGATTTTGATACTATTTCCGTTAGATTTTTCTTCTCTTTTGCGCCAATGTTGAAGCAAGAGCTGGAATATTCCATTGACGAATATGGACATCGCAGTGGACTTAAAGAGATAGATATTAATATCTATAATATATTTGACCAATTAAGGCAGTCAAATATCTGGTGACCACTGACTACCTTCATTGGTGAAATGAATAGTGCCACCAGCCCGTTTCAATTTCAAAGCTCTTGGTCAATTTAGCAGTCCTTGTACATTTCTCATTGTTATCTAATGTTTACATTCGAGTTTGGGATATGTTATTGTTAATACTGTTGCTGGAGGATATGTGCAAGGCTTTCAGGCATTAAAACGAGGACCACATCTTAAATTTATCGCATCGGCTCAATATTACTAGTGTAATAGAGAATCCCTGATTTTTTTCCAGTGTCACGATGGTGCCAAAGATGAAAGAGCTCAACATTCCTACCCATATTCTTCCGGTGAATGATTTTTCGTTGATTTTCGGCCGGGCACAAGTGACTTCACATCCCCGGCTTCCGGCAGACGCTGTGTATCTTGACATGACTACGTGACGCGACAGCGAGTCAAAGATGGATTCGTTCATTTATTATGGCGTGCAAGGGTACCCTAAGTTTCGACTTTACACCTGTAGACTAGCAATTTTTAAAACTTCAGTGCCTCCAACAGTCCGGACGCGATAGGAAGTCCATGTTCTCTAATTCTATGTTAGTATCCATTGGTTTATTGTTTCGGAGCACGCAAAAAGGTAGTTACTAAGTATTCTTTTTTCAGAAAATTTGAAATTATCATTCCCTGGTGATTCTGCTATAAAGAAGGTCCAAGTACAAAGCGAATACTTCGATTCTTGCTCCTAAAATAGGCAGGCATACAGGCTGTATGTGTTCACCATATTAATATCCTTTTAAGAGTTCCATGCGTTTAAAATCCGAAGTACATACTTCCTAATGCAAATATAATGCTGCTTAATTTGTTGATGCTTAAAATATGTGGCTATTGTTGAAACTATCCATTTGTGTGGTTTTAGAAATTTATTTTTTTCGTTTTCTGGCTATACTTTGGCGATATTTATCATAATTATTGGTTTCAGTAAATGTACTGAAAAAACGATTGTTCTAGTAAATACGCACCTTATATAATTGAATGAAATTATGCGTTGGAGATATGAGATTCTTTCCACATGTAATGAAAAAACGCCAGGTTATAACATTTGAGCAGTTTTCCAACCAGTCCCGCCGCAAGCAGAGCGGCGCAGCGGTGGGTTGAATTCTCTCCCTTTGAATACGCCCTCCGAGTCTCCCCATTCCTTGGGCACTCTTTATGAATCCCTCTCCCGATAGACTCCCTCCCGTTTCCCCACTTCCCGGCCTCAGTGCGCTCGGATCTCTAAAGCCTCTGACTAAGTGACAGCGGCAATACGTAGTCGTTAGCCCCAGGATGCCCAAAGGTGTTTTTTCTTCGTTCCGTTTGCCAGCTAGCACCGCTATTTCTCTCTCCATTCCTACGCTCGCCTCTCTCTCTCCCTTTCCCTCTTTCTATCTCCTTCCCCTCCTGCTCCATCTACCTCAAGGGAGGCGTTATCGGGGCCCCCGAGTCTTGCTTTGCGGAAGAAAAAGAGTTTTCCTCAACCATTTTATGCTCACGTTTCTCGTGGCAGCGGTCCTAGACGGTGGGGAGTCTCATGCGGGGTGAAGCGGTGGATAAGAAAGGGGTAGGGGAGACCGAAAGAGCGCAGGCATCGACCATAGATCCTGCTTTTCCGAGGTAAGGAAAAGTCCGAAATTAAGAGGAGCGGCAAATTCCTCCATACGGTTTGACCAAATGGTTTTCGGGGACATTTAGAGGGTTTTCCGTGGTTGGGCTCTGCTTTTGCAACGACCTCCTCTCCTCCTCTGAAGGAACTCTTGGCTGTCTTACCCTCTGCTCCGCCGTTAACGAAAGGGCATTGCATGGGTAAGAAATCCTGTTCGCCGGTGTTTTATTAAATGGCTTGAAAGAGAGTTTCGGTGTCTAACTTTTAATTAGTGCCCATTTCGGGAATACTCTCCGCGGACTTAGTTCTCGCAAGTTTGCTCGAGCATTCTCTTGAGAGTTGCCCCATTAAGCATCTCATCGTCTTTTGCAATAGTTGCAGGTTTATGTGAATTCTCATGGTAGGTTAGAGGATTCCGTGCACCCTGCCTTGGTCTGTCATCCTTCCTACTTTGGTTTGACGACCAACGCGTTCTTGTATCCATTCTATTGAGTGCCGCTAGGGTGCCGTGTAGAACGGTCTTTTGACACTTACTTTATGACAGAAAGCATGGCTATATTATGAATTCGGAATGACTTAATTACAAAACTTTCTATGATAAAAAAATATGACGCGAACGCATGTATGTATGGACTTTAATCACTCAAATTATTTTTGAAAAAAAAAATATTTCTGTTAGTTTTATTTTTGAGCATCGAAAAGTAATGCTAGTGATCTCATAATTATTGTTTGTACATTTTTCGAAAAAATAAAATGACATGGATTCCTTTTACCTTTTTTATAACCTGTTTCACTACTTTGTTTTTTATTAACCATGAATGCAATATTATATAATCCTTCCGAGGGACAACTTGGAGAAAGACTGAAAACTATTTCATCTATACGAATTGTTCTGAGTGGAAATCTATCGCCGCATTTCTTGCGACAATCACCGTTCAACAAGAATTTCTTGTTAGACTTAATCAATTATTTATTAATTTGCATTAAAAAATTTACCTGTGTTCCCGGTAACATATTTCCATAAGTATGCCCGTTCAAACCATAATAGTGCATATGAAGTTATTTCAAGATCGTATGGGTCGTCCGACTCCCTAGCTTTGTAAGTATCCCCTTCTTGAGGAACAAATGCATTATAATAAACTTTGGTATACTTTATCCTTGACAGTAACTTGGCCAACAAACTTTTTAATTTAATTACAAACTTCATTTAGAAATTTTAACATCTAAATATCAATGTTCCACGAATTGAGATGCTACAAAAAAAGGTAATAATGCTAAAAAAATATAACTCGGCTCCAGATTAAATACATTAGAAGATTGATCCAAAATGAAATCAACGAAATATGATTAATTAATGGGTTAATTAGTTATCTACAGTAAAGAAAAATGTCATGTAATTATGTCTAGATTTAATTATTTAACTGTTAAAAATTATTTCTTTTAAAAGGAGTCATTATAAAGCTGCAGCTATCCAACTGATGGTTTGATTTTCCTTTCGCATAATTTTAAAACTGCTCTGTAAATGTAGGACTCTTTTACAATGAATAAAAAGGTGTAATTAAAATATCATAAGAACTTAATATATTCCTTCAGTACAGCACTGAGAGAAAAAAATAACGCGAAACGGTATTCGGCATTTTATTAGAGTAGTAAAATATAATTATTATTGCAATTAATCCCTAATTAATCGTTGTATAGTAATTTCATTATAAGACTAAAGCCATCTACTCCAATGAGGCTGTTTGGTTTCGCAAAATTAGTGGGCTGGAAACGATGAACTTAACTTGAAAATGTATAGTGTTGATCACCTTCAAAGCCTCTACACACGAACTTGGAACGCCAGCGTACCTCGATAATCATATCAACCAATTCTATCCAAATACCGATACAATGAACTTAACCCAATAAAATCTCCTTCGCCCTATCCATACGCTGAGAGTTAATTTCCATTTCTCCTAAATTTTGACCTATTAGGAGCACAATTTGATCTCAACAGATCGTAGTTATGAAGAGGACATATATATACATTATTCTGCCATCCCTTTACGTCAACATTTTTTGGGGGTATTTTTTATTTCCCAACTCTTTTATCATTTCGTTTTCCGCTCTTTAGTTTCATCTAAATAATTAACCACATGATTTCTGAGCACGCCAATCTAACCAAAAGAAATTGAAATAAGTAATAGAAGGAGATACGTATAAATGATATTGTTATTCATTCTGACTGGAGTAACGCCCAAGAGAGGGAATGTTATTAATTATCCTGCCGTGAGGTTTCTTGTAGGATTTCTACCCTTTAGATGATTTTCATGCAGCTAAACTTCATCCATTTTTATGTTGTAACATCGAATTGATTGATAAATAAAGTGTTTCAGTTTATAACCTGCTTCAGTCTAGAAATTTTAAACATTAAGAGACTATGATGAACTGCAATTTCCCCATCAATAACAATTTTCTGTACAATAATCTTATTCTCAAGTAAATCGGTAATACTGATGAGAATATTTCACGACTAAATTAAGTTCATCAGCATGGTTTTGAATGAATTTTGTCATAAGGTTGCTAGTTTTAAAGAAACTAACCGCAATTGGGGAGATTTTTTCCGAATAATATTGGCTAATGCATATGGACTATGCTATAACGGTTTACTTGGCACTTGAATCTTGGCTCAAATTAAGTTCCGGCTAAAAATATTCTGCGTTAACTTTTCAAATACGGCTTTGTTTTCGTGAAATGTTTATAAAATTTTCGTCTTTCAATGTCTTTCCCCTAATTAATAAAGTCTTAATATGTACTGTATTTACAAAGATGAAAAACGTTTTGGCTTTTGATTCGCTTGGAACGAAAATTTTATAACAAACACGTGCCACAAAAATTGATTTGTTGAAGGACTACACAAAAAAGTGGAAACTAGTTAGCCACAATGTGTTAACCACGAATTTTGCTGAAGATATTTAAATGATTTTGCGTTTCATTGTAAATTTGATGATACCTTACGTTCAACACATCCGACAAGTGTTACCTTTCACATGCTATGCGTCAGGTGGTCATTTAAAAAATGTGGACAGTTTGTCGCTAGAGTGGTGAGATGACACTTTTTTTCAGGAAGTGAAATCCGATTTTCAGATACAGCTACTAAACTTTAGTGGTATGCCATCATTTTTCTCATAATGGTATCTATAAGAGTAGATGTTTTAGTTAAAATAACTATTTAAACAGCTATTGCCGTATGATCAATGGTATCATAAATTAACAATTGTAGCTCACTTTTGAGTTGGGGGTGTGGGATTTTCGGATTTGAACCCGACTGAGAAGATCAACTGCTGGGATGGCAGAAGTTTCCCGGTGAACATAATTGACCGCTTTGCTAAACTGTGCATAATAAATCGGTTATTGTCGGTAAAAATATTATTTCCGTTCATTTATTTGATGACTTACTAAGTGATGAGCTTAATTAGAGTTTATGAATAGACTAATAAGATCTTTCTAAGAAGAACATTCTTAGTCAAATATGTTCTACTGTCGCACAAAACGGAATGTGCTAACCACCAAGTGGCAATACGTAGGCGGAACGGCATTCCGATAGCGGTTATGTTAACTGATGTTATTTTTCAAGTCATTTTAAGAAACATCTTCATTATTTTGAATTGAAATTGATTTTATGTTTCCAATTTATTAGTGACACAATATAGTTCCATTGACCTTATCAGCGGCATACTATACTCGTATTACCAATAAATTTCATTTTATGTTTTTAGGCAAAGCGCCTGTAGAGGCGAGCCACATCCAGGATCCGGGAGCCTATCAGTCGCAAGACCCATTCTACCATGCACCATCCAGCGGGCTCGGACTTTACATGAATCCCCCAGCTCCCACGCAGCAAGGACCCGTGTTCCTGCTAGAGCCCCCGCCGAGGCTCGCCTTTTCGAACACCTCCGGCGCCGAGATCAGCTGTTCCGCCCATGGAGCGCCTCCACCCGATCTCTCCTGGATCCTAGCTGACGGTTCCAGAGCGGAGGCAGTTCCGGGATTAAGGTGAGCCCGTGTACTCTACGTATGCGTACACTCTCGGGACATTATTTGGTTAACATACCGAAGGGACAAAGGCAATCATGGGATCATCATGTTGTAATACGTAGGAGATGTACTACTATCGAAGATCATTGCTCGAAAAGCATTCTAATGGCAAATCTGTAATTTACAATTTCCAGGATTTACAAATATCATAATTCATTTCAAGGATATTACAAATTCCAACTTTCGTATATCGAGCGTATGTCTTTAATGGTATCTATATTTTTTCATATGTATGTAAGCATCTATAACAGGGAAATATGTATTATATATATATATATATATATATATATATATATTCATACATGGAAATAGATATAAGGAAAAGGGATAGGAACACATAAAACTTATATTTGTTCCAATCCCTTTTCCTTATATCTAAATTCATGTATGAACATTTGGTCATCAAATGGCGTGTTTTCGTGTTCGAATGTATGTATGTATGTATGTATGTATATATATATATATATATATATATATACATATACGTTTGCGTGGGAAAAAGCACCCCATTTGTGTGGAATACATGCTAGATTTCAACAAAAAAATTATTGTCCGTCAACTGATCATTTTTATCAATTTTTCTAAGAAAACTTTGTTTTTAGTTGAATACGTACGAGATTGGGATTTTTTATGTTCGACAACTTAAGAATATTGATCTAAGTGACACATTTTTTTTAATTAAAACTTTTGTTTAATATGTGAGAGCAGGTTAAAATCCATTCAAATCGAAAAATCAAAACATGAATTTTGGAACTGGATATTTTTTAATTAACATGTGGTAACTTCATAATTAATCATAAATTCAACTAAAATTGTGTGTTCGACGTCTTTCTGTATATTTCTGTTCATTTTATCTAAATCTATAGAAAACAAGCAGTTTAGCTACACTTGTTCATATTAATTTTTGGTAAAGCAAATGAACTCATGCTTTAATACCTAATTTTCGAAATGGCGTTGGGAACTTGAAATTAAGCATTGGAGACTGTTGACTGAAAGTAATTAAAAGGTCCTATGAAATGAGCTCAACTCACTTATTTTTTCTGAAATCGTAATACAATGAGACATTCTTGTGTAAATAAAATTAAACTAACAAATGGGAAGCAGATAAAAACATATTATATCAATGAACCTCTGTTATCCTTATTAAAATTAAAATGTTGTAGTTTTGGACACAACGATGGCTTATTTTTAATTTTCTGTTAGTTTTAAAGGAAAGGAAAATAGACAAGCAATGAGAAAGGAACGCGTTACGTGGGTGTTTCGTGACCATATTTTGAACCTATCCTCTAGATAGAGCCTGTAGAAACGGTTTTTATTGCATTTTCTTAATAGGAAGAGTGGTGTCTTAAATATTAATGAGCTTAATCTCGCCCGCTAATATGAAATATATTCATAAATTTTGCCTTTCCAAGGAAGTCTTTTAAGGCAGTCATCCTCACTATAACCTTTCTTTACAAAGGACAGACCACCTCACCTCTTTCTTCGTCGTTTTTTTATTCAATTTCGTTTTCTTCTCCAGCATCTCAAGTGAGTCGTTTAAATTACGATTTCTCCAAGGAGAGAGTAAGAGAGAGAGAGACATGGAAAAAGGGTAGAAGAGGCCTAAGAGCTGAATAATGTATGCACATCATTCCTTGCTCTTCTCTCCCCAAGTGCTTTGGGAAAAGAACAGGAGATAGGCCCAAAAACTAATAAATGTTGAGTGTGAAATGAGTTTCTTATTTTTCTTGGATTCAAGACCCCATTATAGGTTTATCAGTCTATCCATGTCTCTATTTCGCGCACTTTCTTGTGCAAATTTTTGTACTTTGGTTTCCTCTTTAGAAACACCGCCCTTTAAAAGTAACTTTGACATTTCCGCTTAATAGCGTCACAACCTTTAATTCGTACTGCGTTGCTTCTCCCGTTATATAGGTTCAGCATATTCTTCTTCAGTTAATGATCTCCAATTTTTTTAGCTCACTTTTTCGATATATAGTAAATATTTCGAGATATTCTGGAAGAAATGCCGTGTTCTCAAGTTGATGACACAATCTTGCATTTCTCTCCACTTTCTAAAGCAAACGTTTTCAAGCGTCTCAAATTTCCCCTTACAATATGGAACTGTAATTTTTATTTAGTGCAATTAAATGTATAAAAAATAACCGATCTATTCTATAACATTTCTTATTTTGTTATTTAAATTATCGTTTCAAATCCCATTAAAAGGTTCGGACATGTGATATCTTACTTGTTTATGCTACGAGTTCTATCTCCGTCGAATAAATCTCAATATAACATTTTTCAGTGGAACCTCTAGGAAAACCATGTAAAATTGAAAACAATTTGACTTAGTTAATATACATTAATAATAAAAATTTCAAATACATAAAACGATATATTATTCCAATCGTAGGCCTCAATATAATTACTTCACCCCTGGAAGAATAGCTTACTTGACTCAACCATGATGAATGATTAAGATATTCCGTGGACAATATTCATCATTCGTGTTCTAAATCATTGAATACGCTAGTTGGAAACGAATTTATGGTGTATTCTTGCAAGTGCCTTAAGTAAGGACTGAGTCTATATTGAGTAAATATGCAATCGTATTCTCTTGTTTAGATACATTTAAAAAGTAATCACACAATCAAATTAAGCTTATAATTTTAGTGCAATGATCCTCTAGATAATAAGAACCAACTTGAAAAATAGGATTCTGCTCTTGTATCACGACGCTTCGCATTTTAATCAACCAGTTCAGTAAGCAATTAGTAAATATTAACATTTTTAATAGACCTGAGAATAGTCGTAGTTATTATAATGCTACATAAGTGACATTTTCGAAATTGTTTTTTTGAAACCTGGCTTCTCAGTACAACTACTGAGTGTAATATTCTTCACCAGGGGCCTAATAAACTTTCATGCATGTGTTTATACGGTATCATTTTCCCTTAAATTCTTATAAATGTTTGCTTACACGTGTAGGTTCGCGCACGTGTGTGTGGCCGTTCGAGTACTTATGCATACATACTATTTATGTCTCCAAGGTGTGAAAGATCATCAGGATGGCTTTTCAACTCCATTTCTCTTATTTGCATATTTCTTCATATAAATGTCCAGGATTATTTTTACTATATCTCTCTACTGATTAACCGACCCTTACTTAATGGTATTATTCGTGCGCTTTACGTACAATTTACCGTTTTTAATCGAGGTCTCTTCGCTGAAATTTTCATTTAAACACTTGGTCTTGGAAATGAGAGACCCTCAGGTTTCAATTCAACTTCCAATTCAACTCAAATAAGAGTGATTCTTAATCTAATTTTCTCCGTTCTCCCGTTACCCTTCCAGCCCCAACCTGAACACTACTTCTTCCCTAGTATTTGCATTTTCACCTCATCTGAATCCGCCGCCTTCCTTACGTCTCAAAACTTCCAAACATGTACTTTTCAATACTTGAGCTCTACTTTTCCACCTGACACACCTTCCTACCGCCAATTCTGCTTAACTTTATTCACTTTATATCCTTAGTAACTTTCTCCCGCTCGAAAACTCGGCACGTAAGTTGCCTACTCTTACCACTAAACCCTTCGTTTCTGTACTTTACTCAACTTCCTACACCACTGTTTCACGCCTACAACCAATCCACCTCGGAATTTTCATCCCATTAGACTCTTCTCTACGCTCAAAAACTTCACCTCCTCCCCTATTCCACTTTAGCGTTCCTCCCACCTCCCTCCCCAAAAGCCAATCCCTTTCGCCGTGGAAATGAATACCCGTGATGAGACCTCTTATCGCAGCTGGTTCTGACTGATTGGAATAGGGAAGAGGGGCGATGCGGGAGGTCTCTCTCAGCCTCTATCTCTTTCTCTCTCAGTGTGAGGGGTGGTCGAGGGAGGCGGGCGCATGAGGCCAATACTGAGAGGGGGCAGGGGGGGTTTCGTCCTTGGGGGTTTGTCGGTTGGTGCGCTCCGCCCTCGCCGATAAAAAGACGGAAATAGCGGGGAAATGCTGCTGGGAGCGGACGGGATTGAGCGACGAAGTGTGGGTTGCATAAGTTGAAGGCGTTGTTCCTCCGTTCACATGCAGCAGGGTCGAGCTCAAGAGAGTCTTTCGTCTGATGGGAATAAGCGCCGGCGGTTCTCATCCAGGTAGTGCTAAAACATATTGATATATAGCCTAGATGAATAGGAGATAAAAACAGAAAGGTAAGGAAGAACCTAAGAAAGTGTTAGATGAAACGTGCGATGTGTTCCGTTCAATGTCGCGGTTCCCGTCTTTTCGTTTTCGCTCGGATTTCATTTCAAAACGGATGAACTAATTGCTTTGGATTGCTATTTTTTAATATTAAGTGATGAAGGTAAACTTTTAAAAGCTGGGTATTTGTTTTGGCATATTTCGCCGAATAGACGACCTAACTCTTTCTTCATCATCAGGATGATTCTCAACATTTATTATTTATTATTTTTATTGAATTTACCATCTTCTAATTAGAGTTTTCTGTAGGTTAGCCTAATTAATGTTGGTATTAATGGCTGAATAATTTTTTTTCTTTGGATTGTCATTATACCTGCATGTCTCATATCGATATCGATATTTTAATACTTGAACCGCTGAATAGTTTCAGGATAGCAAAAAAATGGAAACAGAGGCACATTTCTTTGAGAGATATATCCTAATTAGTGATAAATTGTTTAGAATTTAATATTATTTCATTACAACGGAATAACGAAAATTAGGAGAAATACCTAAAATCATCAACCCATAGTTTCAATAAAAGTCATTTTAGAATATTACATTTTGCGTGATGCAACCTTCCAATTAATTTCGTTTCGTAGCAATATAACTATAAAATATTTTGGAATTCTGGGAAGCTAATCCTGATATAGTCGTGTAATTTACAATATACAGCATAGATTACATTTTGAAAGCCATTTTTTGATAACCAGTGGCATTTTGTAGCTATTCTCTTGGGAGACTATTTTTTAATATATTTCAAAGATGGCAGAAAATCCTTTCCATTAGTTTTAAGTTTGAGAATCACATGGCTCAAAACGTTTGAACAAATGAGGAATTCGTTCCCTTTCTCCTCGTGTGTCCCACAATATATTTTCTACCCCCGCGGGATTTAGTAACACCCTCGTCTCACGTTCCGTACAGTCTGGTGTCTCCTGTCTTTCTACCTGCCTCCAATCTCGCTTTCGTCCCTCCTTCCCTTCCTCCCTTGCCCCCCTTGTTCCTCTAGCATTCGCCGTTCCACACTCCCTCCCACGCCTACCTCACACCAGTCCACCCGTAATCAACCTCGCCGTATTTTTCCTTGCCCCCACCTTGCTTTCCCGCTCCCATCCCAGGTCTCTCTTTCTCCCCCGCCGACTCCCTTGCTAATACACTTCTCTCCGCAATCAACCGTTTCCCATTTAAGCGCGAAATCGGGTTACAGCCCTCTCGCGAGCTGTGGAACGAAAATCACGTGATCGGGAAGGTTTTATTTCCCTCCCTACCCACCATTCCCTCCTCCTCTCTCTCTCGCCTCTCCACTATCGCACTTCTCTGTACAACCTCTCGTTCTCTCAGCCTCCCACTCCACACAACTCTTTAGCTTCGCGATACTCCTCACACATACACCCTTCCCTCTCACCACCTCTCTAGACCAACCCAGTCCCTCTCCCCACCCACATCCAAAATCTTATGTACCGTCCTTCTTACTCTTGTCTTCCTCCAACCCTCACGCGTGGCTGCCTTCCTTCAGCGCAGATACAAATTAAAGTCGATGTAGCTTATTTACGCCTGCGTCAAGGGCAATAGGTCCTCGGCGTGCACACGGAATCAGTGGGATGGAAGGATTCTGGGAAGGAGTTCCGGATCGCGGAGAGAGGGATGTTGTATTAAAAGGGATAATTGGAGTGTTGTAGGTTGAGGGGATCAAATGCTTAGGGTAGAGGCAGATGAGGAGATGTATATGGAATTTTGTGGTTTTGTGGTGCCTGCGTGGAATTTATGGACTGGTTAAGTAGTGACGTCAGTCGTTGCTAGGAAGCTACCTTGCTTTCCAAACAATTTCATGAGAAAAGTTACGGCATTGGCATCCTTGAGTTCGTCGTGCATTTCTTTTCCCATTTGCGGAATTTTGCATCGAGTAGTAGCGTTAGCTTGAGCCTCTGCTACGATTTTGATTATTTATCTACGCAAAGCAAGTTTTAAGTCAAGTTATTTGCAATATTTATTTGTGACCGCATTGCTATTCTAACGGGTTAAAGGTCATTTCCTCAAAGTTTATTATCTTTTGATTAGATGCATTACTTTCCTAAACATAGGTCATTATTAGTTTTGAGGTTCATTTGCTTGAGCTAGGAAGAATATAAGGTGAAAAATTCTGGGTATTTATTGAAAATGTATTTGTGCCAGATGTTGATGTGCTTTAAGAATGTGAATTGAACTTTGAAATGAACGTGTATATTTTATAAAAGTATTTGATAGTGTGGCAATTAAAATTTTAGGCCTCAGAAATTAAGAAAGTAATCTTTGTCTACTTTTTGCTAATGTACTCAAGGAAAATTTACGTCGTACACACTTTTGTATTATTCAGAGAAAAAAAGTATATTTAATAACATATTGATGTTGTAGCTTCGTATTTTTTATAATCCTCCTACTTAATGCTTATGTTTTACGAAATTCCTTTACAATCTAATTACAGGAGGTCCTTCGTGATTAATATGGGATAATTCTTGGTCAATATATCGTATACAAGGGTGGTCTGAAAAGTATCAGACCTAATAAAGTTATAAGACATTTTTTCTGAAACTTTCTAAGTCTTAAACTTTTCAGATCACCCACGACATTTTATTTACAATAAATATCCGCTAAAACTATAATTTATCGGCTAATAGTGGGCTTGCTTCAAAATGGGATTATGAGATAAAAATAATATTTGGGAATAATGATGCAATTATATTTACACACAGATTCTAGCGGTCTTGGAAAATTCAGTGTCATGAAATCCCCTACTGTTGTAAAATCTATGTTTCGATCAATTATCGCCTCCCCACGGAAGTGTGAACGGGTATTATAAATTCGGCTCGGTAAAAGGATTTTAAAAACTCCAAAGGCTGAGAAAATTGTGATTTTTTATTTCATCTACATGAAATGGTCCAGGGAAGCTTTCACATTTAAAGTAATTTTTTAGGGTTAGGAAGTAAAATATTACAGCGTTAATATGCCACCAGAAAATATAATATGGAGAATGATGTGAGTAATTCATTTCACACTATTGGATACTGTTTTTTTACCTGTTTTTAAGCGCTGTTTTTAATTCTCAGGAACAACCATGATTAAATTTTCCATTGTAGTATGGGGGAAGTTAAATATGGAATAACTTTTATGGCTCGACCAATCAGCGTTTCAATATTTAATACCTTTCGTTGTTGCTTTTGACTTTGGTTCACGTTCACTGGACGTAACTCTTGAAATTTTAATCTACCTTGAATGCAGTGGGCGAAAATTTCCTTCATTCCATGAGTTATACAAAATAAGGAAAACTTTAAGTGTTGCATCACCAGCATGAAAATTGAAACAATATTAAACATAAAATTCGCTGCACAATGTAGTATGGGATAATTTTGCATGAACGTACCCCATAAAAAAGATGTATTTGAGGCCTATTTATAGAAAAACTGTACGGAGTAACAATATGAATAAAAAAAATTTTAAAATCACTCTTTAAATTCATAGCAATAATGAGTCACAAGCGTAAGAATGATTACATTGATTCGGTGATGTAAATTTCGTCTTGTGGTATAAGATTAAACAGCCATTGAGAAGTATGTGAGCAGAAAATTAAATTTACACAGAAAAAAATAATAATTAAATATAGAGATGTATAGGTGCATTCAATGTTGACGGGAGAAAGGAGTGGAAGGAACACTAATGAAGAATGGGGCAAGAGAATTAGTGGCTCATGACAAAATGAGAGGAAAAGAAGTTTGTATGAGATTTTGAAGAGATTAGGAAGGTAGTTGGGATAAGGGAGGGATGCTGGAGGGAGAGGATAGGGTAAGGCATTGGAATGGGCAGGGTAAGAGAGAAAGAGGCGGGAGAGGGAGAGGGGGATAAAGGGGGAAGGAATAGGGGCGTGGCTTGGGAATTATTTGTTCATAACGGTTGGGGGGGCTCTCCGGGGGGGGGAGGAGGAGAAATAGACCGTTGAAAAGAATAGTCGGGTCGTGATGATTTGAAAAAAAATCAGTGACTCACGGCGGAAGCGTGGCCAAAGACGTGGAAGGAATTCACGAGGGCGAGAGGGACGGGTAGGGAGTGCGCAGGACGGCTGTGCTTTGTTGTTTTTTTCTGTAGTTACTCTCTCCCACCCTCCCACACTCTCTCTCCCTATACCCTTCCGCTCTCTTTTTCCCGACCCTTTTTCCTCTTTCTCTCTCTCCCTCCGAAACTGCGCCCTACATTGGCAGCCGTGATTTGGTGTGCGAGGATAGCCGGCTTTCATGGAGTTATTTCTCCCCATTGTCTCATTCTCTGTCGATACCAAATAATTCATCATCGCCTTTGTTTTTAATTTTTTGGAGACTTCGTTTTTTTATTTAAATTTATTATTATATGAGTGTTGTGTTCATTCCGTTCTCGTTTGATTTGAGGCGTTAAATGCTCGACTCGCTCCACTTCCCAGGGAATGCAGATACGGGTTCAAAATGGAGAGCCTTCTACCGTGTCAACGCACCGTGTGTGCGCTAATGCTCAGCATATTATTTCACGATGGAGAGAAAATTCCATCGTGCCCTTGGCTCTTTCATCATCAAGCACGTTAAATCGTCATTCAAATCGCTGACTTTTTACTCCTTTTCATCTTCCCTTTTACATTTAATATTTGAAATTATTTTTTTGGATTTGAGTAATTAAGTATTTGTAAGGAGTATAATAAATTTTCACGCACAGTATAATTGTAAGTACCACAGCAATCAACCCATTTTTATAGAATTAAAATCCATAGTTTTTAACTGTATAGTATATTCTATTCATTCCGAAAATGTGAAATTCCTACCTGTGGTTGTCCTCACAAGCTGAAATTAGTGTAAAAGCCGTGAAAATGTTTCCATTAAATCGTATTTACTGAGATTTATTTTTTCAATTAAGTTAAAATTTTGAATGATGAATAAACTCTCCAGCATTGCATCATATCCCGCGACAAGCAAATTAATCTTTTATAACATAAATCAAGGACTATCGACATGATAGGTCTATTTTTTATAATACTAAAATTTCAGCTGTTGGAGTGATGTTTGATAGGCAAATGTTTCCTGTAATGGCGATTAACCATATACATTTATTGTAAATCTGAACCATTATTGATATCAATTTCATATAAATGTTTGAGTAGATTTTGCACCTACCAGAAAACCATGCCATATCCTTGTGAACTTTTGAAAAAATTATATACAGTAAGTCGTTACCTTTTTATATGCGTTAAAATTTCATAGATTCTGTCTGCTTTTATGTTACCTGAATGTAATATTGTTCTCCTCCCTCCTTTTAAAAACCTTCTCTGTAATAACGGACCTGACCTCGCAATGCTCATATTGCCTCCTGAATATTCTTTTTTTTTGTCTTTTTTTATTCCCACCAAACGTACTTTTTCCCCGAACCCTTACTAGATTACTTCTTTCGGTTTCATTATATTTTCCATAATTTTCTATAGAATCCTTCACATCGTAATCTGCACTCATCCTTATTCCCCAAATGTAGAGCTTGTAAAAAAACAGTAATATAGAGCACTGATGCATTAGAAGATGGATTTAGGGAAACATTTGAACATTTAGGGAGCAAATTGAAAATGATGACAGCTTTGTAGTTTAAGGTCAGTACTAATCTATAATGTTTCACATTAACTCCTCAATCTCACTTTGCGAAAGTAAATAATATTATTGAGCAAGGTCAATAATCACCTTTTCATTCCCTCAAATTTGAATGTATTCACGGAAACCACTCGTAAATACGTACATTACGATAAAAAAGCAAACTTTCACCATTAAAATATCCTTACTTAAATTATACCTTCCCCCGTTGATCTTGGGCCTGATGCATCTTCTCAAAGTGTATTATTTTAGTATTGTACCTCTTCGTTATTCAGCCAATTCACATCCTAGATCCTTGCCGAGGGCATTGTAATATTTAAATAGTCGGGATTAAAATTAAGAATAAGAGTATTAATAAACAAGTGATAACATTTTTCACTAGACTGATTTATTACAGTCAATTACATTTATACATATTCAGGTCAAGATGATGTAGTTCATCGAAACTGGTCCTGCATTTAATCAATATCTTGTGGAAAAGTGTTATAAGTTGTTCATTAACATGTTCGAAGTCAACCATATCACGTCTGAAACTATGAGAATAAGAGGGCCATCTAAAATTAAATATTACCACCAGTTTTTATTTAGTATCACTAATACACCATTCTTTGTCAAATCGAACAGCTACGCTGGAAGTAAACCTATGATGGAATTTTTTTAAGGAAAATAATGCTGTAACTTAAAACGCCAATGGTTTTATACGAGTTTGATATTCGGTTGTACCAATTCCAAATTGGAGAAGAGCACGTGCCTTCTTTTAAATATATTTGCTGCTATTTCCATGTTGCTATGTTCCAGTTGTACATGATGACATCATGGTGAAAATCTAAAACAATTCTAGTTGCTAAACGTAGGGTGATCTATTATTTCTAGTGGGTGTGGATATGCCTTTACGTTTTCCAATTAAACCGGAATGAAATATACAGCGTAAATACCCCTTCTCCACATCATGATTGTTGAATGATCTTTCGCAACTCATTTGGCTGTATATTTCTTTAGATAAAGACTTGTTCGATTGGGAGCGAGGATCCCCTGGAAACTATACACTTGACTGTTCCCATACACTTGCATGGTCTCGTCCCCTTCGATCTCTCGGGGTCCCAAGTTCCTCTTTGCCGACTCCCTTCCATTTTCCAAGAGTATGGACATGCCACATAACCAGTCAGCCTGTCTCATGGCAAAAAAAATATGGGAAACACCAGGGGAGGAAGCCCTTCCATTCCTTCCTTCTGCCAACAGAGAAAGCAATCGATCCCGAATGTTCCAAATCGCCGTGGAAGCTTCATTCGTCGATCCTACAAGAGAGCGATTACTGCCAAGACCAGGTCCTCCTCCACTAAACTCTCTACTCCGTTCCCCTTCCACCCTTCGCAGTCTCTCCCCCGCCAAAATCCACACACACGCGCGAACATATCTCACACCCCTTCAGGCACTTATCACACGCTCTACTCCTTCCCTCGCCGTATTTCTCTTGCCAGTTACAACCCTTAAAATATTCCTCCAGTTTGAGTAATTCATCCAATCTCTCCCATCTGCCAACATTTTATCTCTTACAGTTGCGATATCGAAATCGGCACAGTTATACTCCCTTTTCACCCCCGACCGTCCATGTTTAGTTATAGGAGATTCAGTCGTCATTATTTCTTTAGCACTTTGGCTTTTATTTGAGCATCGCCAGAATTCGACGTACCTGTATTACGGATTGTAGAATATACTTCTCAAATGAGATCAGGGAATTCATTATTCCTTTGTGCAAATTATTTTGTATAAATTTTTTATGATATATTAACTTAGTTACATTGAATCATCTAATCTTTATAAATTTTAATGCGAAAAATGCAAACTTGTTCCATATTAATGACATGTAATTCATCAATGGTGGAGCATGTAGACTATATTTATTTTGATCGGAAGCCTCGGGTTCAAACCCGAGTAACTCAATGTTCTCAACTTCACCTTATGCGCCCTCAAGATTCGGATACTAGATCTCCCTGTAGAACCGCAGTCGGCGTAAGGAAATGAGCTCTCCTCCTATTCTAATGAGGGAATTTCACATACCGTAAAGTTTAGTAGGAGGTGAGGATTATGGGATTTGAGATCTTCTCGCACCTATCAAGACAATCTTCGGATTGATTACTATGGCTGCTATATATTTGCATTGAATTTTGTTTTTAAATTTTATAATTCAATATTAAATGATTTAAACTGCCCCAAGATTTTTTAAATGTTTCATATTGTTAATAAAATTATTTTGAGTACTAAATATATCAATAGCACAGGGATAATTCCATATTATCCTCTTGAACTTATGGTAATATTTGAGTTCGCTTGCTTATTTAAAATGAAAGTATTTCGCAGACGTTAATTGCCATTTCCACATGCATTTTATTTTGGAGGGAATAGCAACGGTTTTCAAAATAATTCCTACTACTACTTATAAAATTGAGGTAATATTTTACTGGATTTCTATTGACTTCATTTAAAGATTTACTTCGTTGGATATGACTAAAGTTTCAATATGTTCATGTATTACTCCGCTGTAATAGCCTGACGCTTTGAATATAGAAGGTAAGAAGAATATCAATCCCTTTTGTGAATCTACGGCCACCGAAGGCCTACGACTCAAATCTGTGTCGTATATCACCACGTGTCCAAGTCTTGTAGACATGGTGGGTGTAGCAGTGGGAACTCGGTGTCTGATGCATGTTTTCGGTCTAAAAATTATTGTAAATGTACAAAAATGTCCTAAACATTCGTGGATTATCTCGTAATTCGTAACATGGTTGAGTTAATAATTTTAGTACAATTTTTTCATATATACTAATTAGTAATCACACGGATCATCAATTTTGGCAGGTGGCTCCCGCTCCACACACAGGACACGCCTCCCCGTAGTATGTTGTGATAATAGCAGAAATATTTGTCTTCTTCCGAGTGTCTTGAAACACGTTTATTTTCTTTCCTCACTTCCCATTCGAGAGCATCTTATTCATCCGTTCTTTCAACGTGTTATTTTTTATTCACTCTCTGATCTGCATCATTCCCGGCAAGTTCCTGGCCAATCCCTCCGAAGACGCGACTAGCCAGGGAACGTTCCTCGGCGGAATTTCCTCTCGGTTCTCTCGCACTATATTCTCCCGATACGCAGCCCTCGAAGTTCAATTCTCTGTCCTCCACCAGACTCTTGTCCTCCACTTCAACAACTACACCCGATCGATCGAAGTCTGATGGAGTGGTGGGAACGGGGCCAGAAATTTATGCATAGAACATATGCAACGGCGAAATTGCTTTCTTAGGCAATCTCCGGAACGGAAACTCCAAGCCCTACGTAAGAGAAGTGGTACTATTCTTGAGTGGCGACGTGATATACCATCTTCAAGGATGTGAATGCGAGTTTTTTGGCAGTGCTTGTGAAACATAGGGTTAAGATGAAGCTCTTTAAGCGATTGTATCATATGCATATGCTTTTCAAAGCTGTCTTAGCTAGTAAAGTGATCATTCTTGAGTAGTTGCAAACTTAAGTTGTTAATTGCGCCACACTTTACCCACCTTAAATGAATTACCTATTTATGTTGAAAAATTGATTTTTGTTTCTCGTCCTATGTTTTAATAAGTAGCATTTCGGTTTATTCGGGTTATACTTGCGATTAGTTCCATAAATTAAATAGTAAATTATATGTAAAAACGTTAATTAATACAATATAAAATAAAATTATTGCTATAGAAATAAAAAATTAAATATTTTTTGATCATTTTTATGATGAAATCTTACGGTAGAAGAGGAGGAAATCGATAAATTAGGGTTAGAATTTTTTATGTTTTGAAAAAACAGCAAAATTCTGACTGCATTTATTTGTCGAATACCAAACTGATATGAGTATTATTTATTTATTTTAGAGTAAATTTACCGAAACACAATAAGTTGGGGTGGCTAGTATTAGCTAATTTTTATTATCGATACTTAATATATCACCTTCTGTATGATATGTAATGATATTATTTGTTTCTGGTACTAAAATGGGCTGGTACTATAAAGCACACACTTTATAAGAGTTTCCTTGATAGAATAAAGGTCAGTATTCGTGTTGCGTATTCTAATTGGCCGTACGAAAAGTTAATCCTTTTAATAAACTCCCATTTACCTTATCGTGAACCAGAAAAATAATGTGCGAAAGTGATCTGGCACGAAGAGTTTGCTGATGAAAATCAAAAAGATAATTTCAGATTTATTTCATTACCTTCTTAATTTGCGTAATGAATTACTGGCCGTTGCAGGTCTTGGCGGCAGAATTATATTGAGGGAGAGATGTGTGTGAGATGGGACTGTCATGTGAATAAGAGGACTGGCGGCACTGTCTCGCCAATTTCTTGTTTCTCTCGTCCGAAGGATTATGGGGTCGCCTGACCGAGAGACTTGCGGGAAAAGGAGATGGAGGCAATGGTTGGTACCATTTGGTTTGTGAATAGAAAGTGGAGGAGAGGAAGGGAGGGAAATAAGTCGTTTTGTAAGAAGGGCGGATTTTATTCGCAATGGGTCGCCACAATCTTTATCGCGGCGGATTAAATCGGTCGAATCGTCGGCCTTCCTGATAACCTCTCCTGGATAGGACTGCAAGATGAAAGAAATGATTCCACGCATCCCACCTTTAGTATCTATGATTTTATTGAAGAAATACTGATCTTAAATTTAATATTTTTATTTTTAAATTCAAAATTTAAAAAAATATTAATGCTTGTGATCATGAGCTAATAGATATTCCTGGATAAATTAGTTTATTATTGCTATTTATCAGTGCTAGTTCCTATTCCAAAAAAGGTAAAGGCTACATCATATGGAGATTACAGAACAATAAGTTTGATATCCCATGCAGCTAAAGTTATTCTCAGTATCATCAACAAAAGGATAGAGAGTAAGGCAAATAATTACTTAGGGGATGATCAGTTTAGGTTTAGGAAAGGAAGAGGTACGCGTGATGCCATTACAGTAATCAGATCACTAATCGAGAGGAATATAGTATACAATCAGGACGTATTTTCCTGTTTTGTAGATTTCGAAAAAGCGTTTGATAGAGTGAATTGGGAAAAATTAATGCTTGTATTACAGAAAATAGGAATGGATTGGAGGGACAGGAGACTGATCCGCAACCTGTACATGTCTCAGACTGCTCAGGTGCGAGTGGGGAACGGAGAGTCCGGATGGGCAGTGTTAGGAAGAGGTGTAAGGTAGGGTTGCCCATTGTCACCGGTACTGTTCAACATATATGTAGAGGAAATGATTAAAGAGGCATGGGAAGAACTGGAGGTAGGAATGAAAGTCGGAGGGGAATTCGTAAAATCGGTTAGGTTTGCTGATGACCAAGCATTAGTTGCTCAGTCAGCCAAGGGGTTGCAAGCATTGTTGAGTGAATTGGAGGTTCAGTGCGATAAATATGGGATGAGAATCAATATTAATAAAACAAAGGTTATGCGATTTTTCAGACAGAAAAAGACTAAGCTAAACGTTAAAATAGGAGGGGAAAAAATAGAGCAGGTAGAACAGTTTACATATCTTGGAAGTGTTTTGGACCAATACGGTCAAAGTGGTAGGGACGTAAGGAGAAGAATTGCGCTAGGCAAGGAGGCTTTCTCAAGGAGGAGGGAGTTGATGACGGGGACGTTGAGTAGGGAGGTTAAGAAAAGACTCATAAAAACTCTGATATGGAGCGTAGCTATGTACGGCGCGGAAACGTGGTCACTGAAGCAGAAGGATAGACGTAGATTGGAGGCTTTTGAAATGTGGGTGTGGAGAAGAATGGAGAAGGTGAAATGGACCGAAAGGAAAACAAATGAGGAAGTACTAGGGATTGCGGGTGAGGGGAAGTGTTTGTTGGGAAATATCCTATGGAGGCAGGAAAAATGGATGAAAGGCGTATTGAGCGGCGGTGGAATGTTGAAGAAGGTAATAGAGGGGAAGATGTTGGGAAAACGAGGAAAGGGCAGGAACAGGCTAGGGATGTTGGACGGGATGAAGGAGGAAGGAAGTACACAGAGATGAAGAGGGACCTGAGGTAGAGTAGGTTTTCTTAGAAGTCACAAAATATTTATTTGATAGTTATGTCCATCAGAAAACCTACCTTAACTGGTAGATTTCCTCATAATAATAATTATTATATAAATCTCGTTGCAATTAGGCAATTGTCCTGGTGGCAAAGTTCAAGTCTGGTTAACGGTCATTTTAACAATGCTCATGCACAGATACACAAGAAGAACAGGTATGAGACAAAATACTGTTACATACAATGACACTTTAAGATTTCCAACCGCACCTTTACATTCACACATGGGCTATGTTCAAACCTTACATACAACGCACCGTCCTCCGCCGTACTCTATCCATAATCACTTACTTTTCAACTTCATATGCTGTTCAATATCACACACTATTAGCATATTATTCACTTTTGCAATAAAAATTGTCTCGCCATGCACATCACATAATGAACAATATTTTATAATAAGTACAATATTTGAAATACTGTCTAATAAATTTTATCACACAGTGGCTGCTTTATACTTACTCTTTAAACTCCTAAAATTGGATGGAAAGGTCTCAAACAAACCCCCATGCTTCTGGTTCCATTCAACAATAGATCTGTTTAAAAAAGAGTATTTTTTCTTATTTGGTTTTTGTGTTCCTATTTTTATTTTTAAACTTTGGTCATTTTTTTCCCTTAGAGTTTGGTTTTTCTATCTCTTTCCATACATCCCACGCTTCGTCATTTTTAACAATATATACATCGCACCTAGCCCACCCTTTTTTCATCTATTTTATATTAGCAATTATTTTTCAAACTCTACTATTAAACTGTATCCAAAATTTCCGTAACAATATCTGTTCTCTTGTTACTTCCGAGTGAATATCTTGCTAGGTTTCTTTTAACTTTGTCCTTCTTTTTAATATTTTTCACCTCATATGGTTCCCATACTATGGACGAGTATTATAGCATAGGGTTAACCAGTACCTTTATATATGCCTTTTCTTTTGTGTCAACGGTACTTCCTTTTAAATTTATGCAATGAAATCATCTGCAAAGATTCTTACTTGGAAATATAAATTATTTGGTATATCTTTTACGTAAATTAGAAAGAGTAATGGCCCTAGAACACTACTACGTGGAACTCCTGCTATAACTTTCGCTTCTTTTCAAAATTCATCCCCTATTTTAAACTCACTAGGTTTAGAATTTTCGGTGGTCCACGCCACCTTTCTCAAACGCAATGTGCACACGAAAAACCGCCACATGGCGAACAAATATTCATTCATTCACATGGAAACTCATATAAGGAAAAAGGATTGTAACAAACATAAAAGATGAACACAGGAGAGATTGGGAAGGAGGACTCGAGCAGATCACAAGTTAATTTATTTACAAAATTATTTCCTTGACCGGGGCTTGATCACCGGATCTTTCGACCCGGCCTTTCGATCTTTCGGCCCGGTAAGTCGCCGTCCATATGCGTCTGTAGGTGGATGAATGGAGTTTTGTGGGTATGCGGTGTTTCATTTTCCTCACACACTGAGAATATCGTGTAAAATGCGGCCGTGTAAAATAACTCCATTGAGGATTGCATCAAAATTGAAATGAAAGAGGAAGATGAACCTCATCTTTAGCTTCCAAAATTCTATATCTCGTTCTTCTGCCCTTTCTCCTCCTTGGGTCTCTGTATAACGAAGTGTTGACTTCATATTGAGTCCTATCTCTCAGGACTAGGTCTTCTAATGCGGAGGAAAGTGTTTTCTCTACAAAGAAGTCTATATCGCGTTTAGCAGGGATAACGTATGGCTTATTGAAGTAAATTATCTACATAAGAGTATCAAAATAGGTGTCTATAAACATTTTATGGGCTCATTTGCGTCCTTTCCTTGCCCACCTTTACGACTACTTGTTCCTACCAATGGAAACCGTAACAATACCGTAAATTGTATACGTAACTGTATACAATTTACAGTAAGGTTTAAAGATGGAATGTCTTACGTATGTTTTTTGTTATCTCTGCCTTGTTGAAGAAAATCCACCTTACAAGTAAAAACTTTTTTATGTGATAAGCATTTTTACTCAAATGCAATTAAACACAAGGTTTATTCCAACTAAACTTTGACAGATTTCCGTTACTTTACTTCATTGGAACTCGACTGTAGCATCCCGATGTCAACACTAGGACACGAATCGGTACATTTTAGTCTAAGTTCATGCTGATATTTTTGGATGTAATCCGTAGAGGTGAGTCTCACTTTTCAGTGAGAATGAATTTAATGTCATAGTGGAAGCATATGGATTGTATATCATGGAATCATTACGGACGAATATTGCGGCAAACCCGTTAGAATCATTTCCAAGTGTTTCCCGTTGCCACGAAACGGTCCGTTAAACCCAAAATCTACTAGGATGAATGGGAGAGTGGAAGGCTCTTCATTAAAATGGTATGGGCGGCCTCGGAGGGTGCTCTGAAATATTCAAACTCTCTCTCTCTCTCTATGCCTACCCTTTCCACCCTCCTGAGGTCTGCGCTCACTGACTGCTTGCGGGAAAGCGTCCCTTTGACCAATCAATGGAGATTTGCCAGTCCACGCCACTTATCCACTTGATCGCTTCAACTACTGGCCAGTGCAAAAAATATTGCTTTCGATTCTGTTCGTTGATTTTGCCTAGCCGCTGTGGAAACGGAAACCCATACTCAAAAACTACTCGTTTCTTTCAAAAGGATGGAGGAATATTTTTTACTTTTTTTAATATGGAGATGTTGCAATATTTCAAGTCACATCATTTTTTGTGGTTTTAGACTTAATTATGGCTTGATTAATTGAAAATTCCAAATTTCAGCATTAGTCGAGAAATGATGCAATAATGTTGCTCCTAGTTATGGATTACTTTTGCTTTAATTCGCTACATGTAGTCATATTAATGTTTTGCATTGATTTGAGTACTCGCAATTGATTTCTTTACGGCATACATTTCCGGATGCATCGTTACTTTAAATATTAGAATATTTGGGCTAGTGTGACTGGAATTCTGGAGGAAATTCTGATAAAATATATCAGAGTAAATTTAAAACCTTAAAATATAATAATATTGCAATGGACACTGAATGAGAATGGAGAAACAAACACTTTCCATAAGATTGAATGTACTTCTGCTCAATTCTGGAAGATAAAATTCTTCCTTACTGACTTTTTAGTTCTTTTCGTTGAAATTCAGCATGCATTTTCAGTGTTAGTCTCGTATAATTTTATCCATTAGGCGCTGAGTTAACTTAAAGTGCAACAGTATCGTGGCTTATATTTTCCACATCGATTTTTAACCATTGTCTTGTTAATTACATGAAAACAATTTTTAGATGGCTTGATAATTTGAGAACCTAGCTTCTTGATGATGGATATTGAATTTTAGTAGTGAAATGAATTTAAAAAGGTATTTTTATATTTTTGCGTAACAAACTGCTCGTAAGTACATCTTTATTTGTTTATTTTTCAGCATAACGCTCTTCATGTTTGGCGATTGTTCCAGTTTTTTTGCGAACATTTTACTCTTTCATGCCAAATTATTAAAATTATTCTTCACAAATTACTGACTGAGTTTCATCCATTCTACTTCAAGCAACATAATTTAGATTGAGGTTGACTCCCTTCGGTAGTGAATTTAAATTTAGTCAGAATATGTGAATATAGATTTTTACAATATATCTTTGCTCTTTTTTAGAATATAGCATGTCGCATAAGGACCTATTTTGATGATAATACTTGTATATATAATACAAATATTAAATAGCCTATTCATTGGCTATTTGTGCTTGCTTTTACTCTTTACTCAGTTCAAATGCCATTCCACTCTTCATTAGTCATTTATGCATGTCTAATCGGGCCGACTGGCATTAGGAATCCCGTTGAATCATATTTTTAGAGAAATTCTGAATGGGTTTAGGCAATATTAGCATGCATTAATGTAATTAAATGTGTAGTTACTTATGATTTAATATAATCTATGTACGCTTTTGGCGTTTATTGTTGTACTTTCCCAAAACAGTTTTTGTATTTTACATATATTACACTTACATTACATATTTTACACTTAGGAGGCTAAGTGAGTGTGAAACCAAGTTTAGGCTTTGCCTATATCTGAAATTACGTTAGCACCACCCAATGTTCAAACGTGCATCGTAGGTAAGAGCGCGGGTGGAATATGGAAGATAATGGAGTAATATTTGAACTGTGAAGGAATACTGTATTTATTGTGTTCCTCATCGATTTAAGTAAATTAAACTTTCCTACTGTAATCTTCACAAGTTAATCGTTATTTCGGTATAAAGGAGCAATATTGGTTCATTTTCCTTTCCGCAGATTCGAGATTGGTATTTGTATGTAGACCGAGGTCTTCGGTGATGATGCTCATGTCACTTTGGCCCAATCGGGACTTGAAGGGAATCGAGAGAATTCTCAAATGTTTTCACTTTCCTAGTCTTTGTGAAGCTGAGTTGTCTCTCTGTTACTAAGATTGTAGGAATTCGGTCCCAAATCTGTAATTGAGATAGAAAATTATAGATAAATTGTTATTCTTAAAAGTAGTATTTATATTTTGGAATTTAATCCTTGTTTGGATTTTTTGTGTTGACTATTTTTAGTACGGAAGTATTTTTAAAGTCGTGGAAAAATCGTTACATGAGGCGACTTGCTATTCTAGGATTTCTACCGCTCATTTTAATACTATTTTCTCCTCACTAGTGCCCCTAGTGCCGTGTGCGTTGACCGAAAGAGCGCTTTCCACGGGATTATCCTCGATTATTTCCGTTTTTATCGAGTGACGAGAGTAAGGGCACTTGGGTGAGAGGAATGTTTGGGAATTAGAATGCAGAGGGCGGAATGTGGATTCGGGGACGTTATATTTATGTTTTCTTCGGATTTTTTTCTCCGAATGATTTTGTTTCCGTTCTGACGTTCCATCGTAAAGTGGCGTTAATCCTTAATTGTACCCAAAGGGGTATTCGGGGCACTTCATATTGCCTAGTGCGACCGCGTTGGGAGTTGATTTGTGGGTAAAAACACCACAGTCATCATCCCGAAGTTTGCTTTGATAAGTGAGAGTGGAGTTTACTTCATTTTAAGCCTTGAGGGTGCGTGAGTGCGGTATGTTCTCATTTTAGTTTTCTTGGGTTCCAGTTTTCATTAGAAATTCATAAATCGTGCGTTCGCATATAATCGTCAGTTTCTCTCTAAATGTCGTCTCAATTTCTGAAACCCTTGTCATATTTCAAGACTTTTTGTACAAAATATTTTATAAGAGGAAATCATTTTGATTAATATATTATATTTTTCTCAATATTTTATTCCGATCTCTTTAACGACGATTCTTCTGTTAAAATTCCTTCTCGACAAGATTTTATACATAGATTTTAATTTTTAGATCTTGATCAAATATAGAACATCATTAACTTCTAGTAATCGTTTGTCCTTAATAAAATGTTGTCTTTTAATTTGAAAAGTTAGTTCAAATCAACCACATTTGCTGAAATCACCTAAAATGTGTATTTTGGCGTCGTTTATTAAGATAGGAAATATATACAAATTATGCAAGTACTAGGGGAAATGATCATTTATGAGTTTTTCTCAATAGCGGTATTTAGTTGTGTTTTAATGATAGAAAAAACAGTTGTAAAGGATAAATTAACTATATATTTTGAGTAAATTAATGTAATGCAGTATAAGCTCCTCTCAGCACCTGTCCAGGTCATTCAAACTAATTTGTTTTGAAGAATTGTTTATAAGTATGCCGTCATATTTCTCCAAATATTTAGCAAAGTGTTTATGCCGAATGACCAATTTAAAAAAAATAACATTTCAATTATATTAATTTCCATTAAAATTTCATATCTTAATATTAGTTTTTTATGATCAAACTTATATTTGATAAGAAAATTCCATAATTATCAGAAGTAAAGTAATTAAATATATCTTAACTTCAAGTAGTGATAAAATTGTTATCTAACCTATAAAATTACTGAAGGTGTTGGACTGACTGATCGTTGATACGCGCTTCCGTATTTCCACGTAGATTTATAGCAAGTTTTGAAGCAATCACTAATATTAGTGAAGAATATCACTAATATATCACCCACACTAAATGAAACGTTCTGGAATTAATTTGTTCTTCTCAATTGGTATTAATTTAATAGTTTTTCTCCAGCTTTAGAAAAATATAACACCTGGAAAAATATGTTAAAGATGCAAATACGTCTACGAAAGCGATTGTCCCCAAAGTCCTTCCAATGAATGGAAGATATGATAGGGAAGAAAATAAAAGAGCGATGTCCGTGCTGCGACTCACCTGATTAAACCATTCCCTCTTTTTCCCGAAAAAAGCGATAATATAAACACAAAGGGAGTCCCTCTCTCGCACAGCTTCAAGCCGTTTTTCCTTTCCGGAAAACATTTTAATATTGGCCTCCCCCTACGGATCCGTGGCCACTTCGAGGAAAAAATTTCTCTTAAATTCATTTTTTTTGTTCATCCATCATCATCATCTTTAGCCTCCCACCCAAGATCCCGGGGAGGGAAAAAGGTAAAAAAAAATATAACTAAAATAAAAAATAACCCAATATATGGTCACATCCAATTGGAATTTCCTTCCAACTCTTTCTCCAGACTCCCGAACGATTTTCCTCCACTCTTTTGATATTTGATTTGAAAGAACAGTTTAGGAACTTTCTTATTGCTCGCTCGAGAGATGATGGTAGAGGAAAATGTATCTTATGGTAGGGAGGGAGAGGTTGGTCACGTAAGGAAGGAGATTAACGCATCCGCGTGAGAATGCCACCTAGGCGGTTTTCCTAACTCGCATTCATGCAAACCGTAGAAGGAATCGGGCTTTTTTTTGCAAGTATGCAAAAAGGCTTCTTTTACGTGTGTGTGGCCGACGGGTCATCTCACGGTGGTGCTTCGATTAGACAAAATAAACTTCTCATTTTTCAGAGTTGATCATGGAAAGATGTTATCCACATATATATATTTTTAGTTGTAGTAGAATGTACACCATTACAACGAGAAATAAAATTTACTTTTTTCAGGCATTTAAGACTTGTCTCGTGACCCTAATGTGTAAACGCACACATTGCTTACCTCTGACACCAAGGGGATGTTCATATTGTCTAATGTATAAATTTCGGGTTATTGTAAATTAAGAATTGTAAAGTTGTAAAAATTGCTTATAAAGGTCTCGGATAGAGACCTTTAAATTAATTTCTCAGCAGTTTAATAAAAAAGGTCTGCTATTTGAAATAAATAGAGTTAAACACAAGTATTTAGTAAGTTGAACGTTATCCATTTTTACGGCAATTTTTCTTAGAAGATATATTTTTTGTGCTTTCATGACTGAGCGAGTCATGTGCAAAGTTAAATTGTCTAACTGAGTAGATAAATAGCTTTTGAGGAATCCTCTGAAAGTGAAAGCAGGTCAGCCTGCATATGTTTATATTTTACTTTTTTGGAGATAGTGCATCACGTGTGTGTATACATTAATAATTAAATGTAATTGATATTATAATTATTATTAGGTAATCTACCAGTTAAGGTACGTTTTTGGATGGACAAAACTATCAAATAAACATTTTGTAACTCCAAACAAAACCCCATTCCAGCAACCTACTCTACATCAGGTCCCTCATCATCTCTGTGTACTTCTTTCTTCCCTTCATCCCGTCCAACATCCCTATCCTGTTCCTGCCCTTTCCTCGCTTGCCTAACATTCTCCCCTCTATTACCTTCTTCAACATTCTACTACCGCTCAATACGCTTTTCATCCATTTTTCTTGCCTCCATAGTATTTCTCTCAACAAACCCCTCTCCTCCCCCACCATCTCCAGTACTTCCGCATTTGTTTTCCTTTCGGTCCATTTCACCTTCTTCATTCTTCTCCACACCCACATTTCAAAAGCCTCCAATCTACGTCTATCCTCCTGCTTCAGCGACCACGTGTTCGCGGCGTACATAGCTACGCTCCATATCAGAGTTTTTATGAGTCTTCTCTTAACCTCCCTACTCAACGTCCCCGTCATCAATTCCCTCCTCCTTGTGAAAGCCTCCTTGCCTAGCGCAATTCTTCTCCTTACGTGCCTACTACATTCATCGCATTGGTCCAAAACAGTTCCAAGATATGTAAACTGTTCTACCTGCTCTGTATATATATATATATATATATATATATATATAATGTAAATTCACTAAATAGTCAACACAAACACAGAAACTAAAACATATAAAAGAGGGACTCACTGTGTTGACTATTTGGTGAATTTACATTATTGTGCACGTTTGTGGGTTTTCCAAGAAAGTAACTATATATATATGTGTGTGTATATATATATATATATATATATATATATATATATATATATATATATATATTTGTTTATTAAATCCACGGCATTGATGAATAAGACATGCATTCCAGAAGCAATATATCGTTATGGTTTACCTCTACAAAAAAAGAGAAAAGAGCATTATACAAACTACATCAGAATTTGAGGATTATGGACTAAAACTTATTCGTTAAGGAGAACACTTTATAAAATGCTAAGTAATTCGATTAGAAAGTATTTGTATTATATTATTAACGTATTTGTGATGCATGGTCATAGACTCACCAAAACTTACGCCAAAGAAATCTCTCAAGACATTTTAATAATTTATCATTTCATAAATTTAATAGGGTGAGAGACAAAGAATTGAGAAAGTGAATGGCATATTGTGACAGTGTTAGAGGAAAAGTTTGAAAAGAATGACATGAGTAAAAGTGGAATAAATATTGTATAAAAAGAGCTAGAGAACTTTTCCAGTTCCCCGTCATCGAAGGGGTAGGCGCTGGTGCTGCACAGGAAATGACGGATGCTTCGAGTGCGAGCCAATGAGAGCGGCAGGACTGAAATTGGCGTAGGGAAAGAGAGAGAGAGGGTGGGAATAAAGATTGGCTCGATAAATAAGAACGAAATTGGAATTCTGGAGATGTTTCGCATGAAATTTTTGCCGTGCGAGGCTGTGATGAGGGCATTTCTGGTTTTTTCCAAAGTATTTTTTTCTTGGGGTGGCGGTGGAGGCCATTTGAAGAATAATCGAGTGGAAATGAAGGTACTTATTTCCCTTTTATACTCCTTCTTTGCCCCGAGGAAAGAAGACTGAGGATCTTTCCTTAGGTAGTTCTTCTTCGAAAGAGGTTCTATATAGGGAAATGACATTCTCTATTAAGGTGTTAATCTTCGAAGAGAATGTTTGAAAATGAAGAAGTAAGAGGATATAATTATGAAATATTTTGATCTTATATGTTAAATATTCATTGGAAAATGGGATTTGAGTAATTAAAATTGTAAATAAGTTATCTGAAAGAAACATACTTCCGTGGCTGATTTATCAATCTCGCAAATTCGTTCCATTGAAATGATCTCCGATGAGGTGAAGACACGCAGTTGTATTTCATTTTCTTGTTTTATAATAAAAAACCCAGTCATAATAATCATGACCGTTTTGTATACTGTTGAAAACATTACAAACAAGAAATATCTTCTTTTAAATAGTCATTCCATTAACCCTTGAAAAATAATTCTTTTTGCTGTTGAGTGATTCTGGTTCTCATAATAGCGATTTAATTTCCTGTCTAAGCTCAACAGACATTCATATCGCTTTGTTTTAGCATCGCAGCAATTTGAAAAATTCTAAAATATATCCTTTGGAAATGATCCGTTATTTTAAAATGTAGTATTGCATAAAATTCGACTACCTACTTTTAAAAAAATGTGCATCTTTAACTCTGACAATTCATTAAAAATAAGTTAACCAGTTTCTATTTAAAAAACATCAAATGGTTTCTCATTTTATTCAATATTATGTAATTGTCTGATGAAGCCTTCAAGGTGAAAATATTCGACTGAAAGGTCTTTGTATACCGAAATAACCGCCGCCACAGCTCGAAGAGACAATCGAGTCTTAATCGAAGAACACAAATTATTAGCGTTCACGATTAACAATTATTCCTTAAATCTATGACTATATGGGTAATTTATCGGCGTGCTTCTAACATTCTTAAAATTGTTTTTCTAAAGCTCTTGATGGTTTTTAAAATAATGTAAGTACTCAACGGACAGCGTCATACCCTATTGATATATTTAAACTTAACTTAGGCAGGAAATTGACAGAATATTCTCTCATATAGGGTTACCTACGGCCAAGAGCTCTGTTGCCAGATTTCCGATGGAAACCCATTATCAAGTAAAACTTTCCAAGCCGAACGTTAAAAAATGCAAAACGAAACGTCATCCATTCAGGCACAGCAGCACCTGGAAATTAAAGTCTTCCCCGCACACCCCACCGCTTGCTCTACCTCCACCCCCTCGTTCTCCTCCTGAAACCTTCCCAATCCGTCGCGCGGAGGTCTTCCATCTCAATGTCCTCCTTTAAAAGCGTTTTTGGCATCGTCATTGCACCAGTCAGCAGACGGCAGGAGCAGAAGAAGTCGTCGCGCTGCTTCCCCTTCACTCTCCCCCCACTCCGTCCATATCTCCCCTCCGCACCCACCCACCCAGTCCACTCCCGCACCGCAGTCAGTTTCACCTCTCCACCAATTTCTTCCCATTTTTATATACGTATACTTTTTTCTGGGTTTATTACATTTCATCTTTTTTACCTCTCTAAGGGTTTTGATGGGAATCCGAGTGTGTGGGTGTGTGTATGATATACACACACGTATACACACACACACACACACATATATATATATATATATTATATATATATATATATATATATATATATATATATATATATATATATATATATATATATATATATATATATTTTACAGGTACCTGTACATATCTATACATACATATTTTTTCTCGTACATAGGTAAATTGGAAAATTTCAGAAAAAATGTCTTGTATCTTTGTTAGGTCGAAAACTTTTCAGACCACCCTTAAAAATCTGTATGTGTGTGCACATAGATATTTATAAACATATTTATTATATGCATACCTTTTTTTTACATATATAAGGAAAAGGAATAGGAACACATACGTAACAAGGACGATCACAGGAGGGGTTGGGGAAGCGGAATTGAGTAGATCACAAATGTAAAAATATTTCCCTGATCGGGACCTGAACCAAGAATCATTTGACTTGTTAGGCCAATGCTCTCGGAGAAAGACACAGTGCAAGATTTACTGATGTTCTGTATTTTATGTAAAAAAGTGTACATATATACATATATATATATATATTAATATATATATGCATATTGTTATATATATGTATATATATTTACACAAACACATATACGTATGGATATATATGGAGAGTTGTTTGCGTGCCAGTGAATGCATGTTTGTGTGCGGCCCACGTTGAGGAGTGTGTAACTTTTAATGTGTGTGTGTGTGTGTTCGGCGCCACATGTTTGCCGATGAGATACCGCACCCATAACATGGAGGAGGGGAAAGAGGGTGTCTGCGGAGAAAGAGAGCGTGCGGGAGGGAGAGGTCTGCGGGAGGAGAGGTGGGGCTTTGGTCGGAGGGGACGGGGGAGGCTGGGGGCCGCGATGTAGGAGTGTGCGGGTGTGTGTGTGGTTAAAGGGAGAATATTATTTAATTCTTTTTTTTACTTCACCGGTGGCGAGTGCAGTTTCGTGGAGCGTGGGTGGGGATAGAGGATGGGGCGGGGAGGCGGGCGGAGTGGGGACGGGAGAGAGGCAGCGTCGAGATGGGCTGAAGGTGGAGGTCACCCACACCACTTCTCCCCAATCCTTCTCCTCTTATTCCCCTTTCCCACACGCTGCCTAAAAACCCTGAAACCGGAAGAGTGAGTGGATTTTTTTGGCGGGAAAAAGGGGAGGTCATGGAACGAGAGAAGTGCGCAGGGGCTCGCCTAGCCTAGTGGGTGGTCGGGAACAGGGGCCAACGGGGGGTTGGAGTAGGGTGCTCTGTCTCTTGAGTATAGGAAGGAGACCGGGGAAAGACTGGCCACAGACGAGGCTTATGCTTGGTGTTCTAGGCCCTCGCTAGGAATAGGAAAGAAAATGACCATCGAAATGTCAACCATATTCGTGAGTGTCCTTTCTATGTTTAATTAATTTTTTAACCGTATTTAATATGTGTAGATATGTCCCCATTATATATGTGTATATATATATATATATACTTCGTAGTAACACGGAAGTGTTACTACGAAGAAATCATCTATATATATATATATATAGATGATTTCTTCGTAGTAACACGGAAGTGTTGAATAAAAAACTTAGACAGCAACACACAGCACGAGAACACATAAAAAGAACACTCACAATAATATTTTGATAATTTCGACGGACTCGAACTCCGTCTTCTTCGGAAAATAAGATATGACTCAAGAGATAAGCGATACTCTTCAAAGATACAAGGTTCGAGTCCATCGAAATTGTCAAGATATTATTGTGAGTGTTCTTTTTATGTGTTCTCGTGCTGTGTGTTGCTGTCTAAGTTTTTAATATATATATATATATATATATATATATATATATGTATATATATGTATATATATGTGTATATATATATATGTATGTATATATATATATATATATATATATATAGAACACAGAATAAAACAGTCTGACCTGAAGAAAGCCTCGGAGTAGGCCGAAAGCTTAAATCATCTACAGTGTGAGTGTCCTTTTACGTGTTATCTGTTTTATTCTGTGTTCTATTGTGCCGTCCAAAAGTTATATTGCTCTCGTTAGTACTTCCGCATCATCGATATATATATATATATATATATATATATATATATATATATATATATATATATATATATATATATATATATATATATATATATATATATATATGAAAGTCTCGTGGACGTGAATAATAAGTTAAATGGAGAAGCATGGTAGCGCCTGGGAACAAAAACACAGACAAACACATACAAGTGAAATTCACACACATTCCGGAAATTCGGTGGCCAAACCACCTTTCTCTAGCAAATGAAGGATAGAAGACAGAAAGGACTTCTTTTCTTAGAGGAAGGCGGTTTGACCACCGAAAATTCGGAATACGTCTGAGTTTCATTTGCATGTGTTTCTCTGTGTTTTTTTCCGCTAGCACTATGTCGCTTCTCTGTTTAAATTATATGTATGAACACAAACATACATATAAATATACACATATATAAGTATATATACACACAAACACTCTGCTATATATATATGCATACGATTATGCATATAATATTTTGCCAATTACGTAATAATATTAGATTGCTTTAGAAACTTTATCGTAAAAATATACAACTACTCAAGGAAAAACACTTCTGAGGAAGCTCTCCAATGCTTGAAGAATCCATTGGCCCCTTTCCTCCGTCTATAAAATTTAACGAACTTATTTTCAAGATTATTTAATCTTATGTTAACGTACCATATACCTTCTGTACACAGCCAGCATGCTTATGTTTGAACACTCAGTGCAAAAGGTCACCAAACCACACATCCAAAGGTCAGTTTCATAGTTTGGGATACAGATCTCCTAGTACTGAGTAAGACGGCGTGAGAGTTTCACACTTAAGGGTACGGAAACTCATCCCCGTGTCGCCTGTAATTTCCCAGAAAGACCAGGTACCTGAGATGTCATACAGTACCTGAGAGATCGAACCTCTGGTACCGCGGCCAGTAGCCCAGGACTATGCCCACTGAGCTGCAATTTCTCTCAGATACATATATATATATATATATATATATATATATATATATATATATATATATATGAAGAGGATGGAGAGAAAAATTTCTGTGGCATACAGGGAGGGTAGGTCGATAGGATAGGGATATGGTGGGTGAGTGAGTGTGGTGTGGGCGGGATTTCCCGGGAATCTCCTCTCTCTGCTGGTAAGCGAGAGGGAAGAGAGTGCGGAAGCGCGGGAGGCACAGGACACACATATGCGTGGGCTCAACCTTTTAAGTCAGGTTGGAAGATTTTTTTCTCCGACCGCCCCCTCATTCTCTTTCCCACCTCTCTACTCACCTTACTCCTCCCCTCCCTCTTCCCTCTCCTCTCTCTCTCCCTTGCTACCACTTCTCTTCCCACTCTGTTTTGTTTCTCCTTGTCCCTTCCGGGTCGTCCATCTTTTGCAAAGAGGGCGTATACTCAATCAATCTTCCCCACTCCTGCCTCCCCTCCCTCGTCTTATTTTTTCTTCCGCCCCATTCCATTGTGGCTCCGTTCTTTTTCTGTTGGCATTATCTACCCTCCGATTATAAGTTCGTGCCTTTTCCTTCTTTCCATGCCTTTTCTCGTATGCCTTGTTTGCCCAGCTGAGAATCAGTAGAGCGATGAATCTTGCGTCGTGAGGACCGTAGAATGAGACGTCAGGAGAGTAGTCAAAAGTGCATCATGCTCGTGAATACATCTCTAATAATGAGTATCTGAATAGACATAAATTTAGCGAAAATAATAATTGAATTAAAGAAAACGTAGATCGTAAAGCAAACATTGCCAAAGCTTGCTTTTGTATCTTTCAACTGAAGTGAACTTAATTTACTCTGATCATTTTGCATTTCGAGCGGAGAAACAATATGTGTTTTTAATTTTGCTAGGAGATACTTCGGCGTATGTCTTTACTGTGAAAACTCATACTTTTGCTGTTAGTTGAAAATAATAGAGTTGCATATGTGCTTCGCTATACTTCAGCTAATTACCTCTCTGCAACTTTGGTAAAAGAGTTAAGCCTAATCTTGTCATTGAATGAGTGATAAAATGAATTACAACTTGGAATGCCAATATTTAATGTCGTTTACCAGGATGCCTATAGCAACGTGAATAAGAATAAACATATGTTTGCTGAGATAACAGTGATTTACCATGCTTTAAATAATTTACGTTTCCATGGGAGGTTTTGCGCTCGGAATTAGCATCCAGGATTTCTCTTTGCATTGCATATTTTTTTAGTATTTCTACACCTATTATAGTTAACCAATGACAGATTCTCCGCCCAATAAGTTGAGCGACGTCTCGTCTACACCAAGGATGTTGATGACTTTCTCATAAAATGGCCATTTAAGCTGAAGAATGTCTATCCCAGTTTTTCACTTCATTCTTTTTATATGGCAAGAAAATATGAACTTATCATGAAAGTTGACCATGTTCTTGAAATAGGATTAAATCACCGCGCTCTCTTCATTAATTTTTTTTCAAAGGTTTTCCCGTTCATCGAATTTGGTAACCATTCTTCTCTTCGAGGATTCTTCTCTTACAATCAGTGGTTGAACTCCAATGTGTCTTCTCATAGCTAATAAAATCCGAATTGACCGGGCTTTACAGGAAATTCTCCAGGGTCTTTTGGTAACTAAGCTTTTGAAATTTTATGAAAACTCCAATTTTTTAATTTTATAGGATTTAGCACTATAAGTATAGTCAACGATATTCTGTGTATATGCACACGTTTAACATATCTGCCGGAGTTTGTTTTTCTCTCTTTTGGTTTTTACGTTTCAAAACAGTTATTAAGGACCTTTATTCAGGAAATGAACAATTTTATTTCCTGGAAAAATGCTTTAACATAAAGGAGCTTTATGAATGAAAAAATATACGCCTCCATATGTTGAACAAGAACGAAAATACTATTATGTCGTTTAGTTCGTGTTGACCCAGAAAACCTGTGGTCAACCATGGGTTTGTTCTTCGCGTAAGTTAAAAAATTCGATTATTAAAATTGATAATGCGGCATAGGTATTTCCGCAGTACATGACTTCATTACCGAACACCGATGACCTATCACGATGGGCTAACACTCGTGAATGAGTTTTTGGAAAATGTGATGTAAATTATAAATATCTGTTATGTTTAAGGCTACGCAGATTTAAAAATATTCGCACAATGTTTATTTATTGTATATTTTCATATCCATAAACTTGGAACGAACGTATTTATAGTAATCCAAAATTTTTGTTTTTACCAAAAGAGTTCTTATTGGATTATTGTCCAATGATAATGTTAGTGCTTCTTTTAAAATCCCTATGGTCCATTAAATACGCAAACTGCTCGGAATTCATTGAAATTTGAAAGTTCTACATTAAAACTCATGATTTGTTGTGTCTAGTAGAAATAAAATGCATATAAGTCTCAAAAGAAAGATGTATTTCAATTACAAAGGAAATTTTGTTACTTTCATTTCTGTATTCAATCAATTAAATCAATACTATTTTTCTCCCTAAGGTCTATAATGAAAAATTCTCTCCGATTAATATTTCTGTCATTCTTCGTCGCGGAAAATTTATTTGTAATATATCTCTACTCAAGCAGACAATGGAATTTTCTCACAAGGAAGATTTTGTATGAGAAGAGCACACAGAATAAGTCTAAGGGAATACAAACAAGTTTGGCAGCTGTAAAGATCTCATAAGGGAGCGTGGAAGTGAGTGTCGGTGAGGTCGATGTAGAGAAGTGGCGGGAAGAAATGGCGGATAGGGGTGTCTTGGCAACACAAAATAGAATCGTTTCATAGTGAGCGACGGAACGCGCTCTGGATACTCGATAGAGAAGCGTGGGCAAAGAGCGAGAGGATAGATGGAGCAAGGGGAAATACATTTTAGGGGAAAGGCGGGTATTTGCATGGGGGTTGAAGAGGAAGAGTGAGAATAGAGAGAGGAAGTTGAAGGCATGATGGGGAGGGATATAAGGGTATGAATGGAAGAGGGAAAATGTTTGCAGAGAAGGGAGCCGGAAAATAGCCGATTGAAAAGGTGATGTGAAAAGATTAAGTTTATTTGTCTGACGGCAATGGTCCCGCGAGAAAAATGAATTGGGGAAAGGAGGGGTGGGGTGGGAGACGATTTATGGCGATGGGAAGATGTCTTAAATAAGTTGGAAAGGTGGAATTCTGACCAAAATGTTATCTAAAATTGCGCGTGTTATACGACTTTTCTGGTGAACATTTTTCATTGTCATCACTCTCTATGCCTGAGATGGAAATATAGCAATGCGTATGTAAAATCTTCTCACTGGAGTTCCAGGTGTGGTTTGGGGCAACCATATTGGGGAGATGTGTTCTTTGTGTTGATTTATAAATCTGCTTATTTTAAATTAATGCATAGATATTGCAGAGGTGAAAGTAGTATTCGATGTTAGAGCTTAGGGGTTAGAGATTATTTAGAATACGTTTGCGGGAAGGACCAAAATCAGGCATTAGGCCATGCCTACCATAAAAGGGATGAGCGTTAAAAATAAGTTACTTCAGAACCTTCCTGTGGTTCATATTTAGGGCTTACTGTGAACATTAAAACTGGTGAAACATTCACCTAAATTCATCATGGCTTTGGTTGCTATTCATTAGTCTCTGATCAGAAATTGGCAATTTCAGAATAGGATAACTAACGACACATTATATTTATTGAATTTTTCATGAGTAAGTTATAACAGAATGTGAAAGTATTTATTTTGATACCGTTAACCGTCTTCATTTATCGGATGTGCGCAAAGCTTTGTTAATGTTTATTAATTAGCATTTATTCTATCGAGTATTTATTTATAAATATTGCTTCTATCAACGACTTTCCTTTGCTCTAATATGGGCAAGGATGAATGTATCCCTTTGAACTCGTCCCTTTTATCGACTACATTCAAATGCCTCACTCATTAAACGAGCGTTCGAAATGGATCTATCACTCTTTAAAAAAACATCTGCAGGTATTCATGACACTCAGGACTTTTTCCCGTCTGGGTAAAGTAATAGAATACGGATGGAAGGATAATAAATATCGAGAAATTAATTCCCTCCTTATGCCCTCTTTCGATTCCATTTAAACACGACGACGTTGATGAATTTGTCGGAAAGAGCTTATTTAAGTCTACGTAAGCATATTTGATGAAAATATTTTGTTATGGATTTTTAATTTGATTTTAGGAATTAAAACTAGTGGGTGAATTTATTAAAATACAATTAATTGTTCTATTTAACATAAACGAAGCATTTTGAAGCTGTCACTACAGGAAGTAGACATGAAAGTATCTTATGGTCTTGCATTGTGTTCTTGGTAAAATAAGGGTTATGACTGAAAGGCATAATTCCTTTCTTTATTTTTAGGAAAAATTGTTATTTAGAAAACTTATTCTTGCGTTCATTAATAGTTTTCACTCTTAACTTTATCAGCTGTCAATTAATGAAGTGGAAAGTTGCTTGGACGCTGAGTGAAAAGATTTTATTTAAAATTAAATTTACATTGTAACAATTGAGAGTTGGTAGTGGTTATGGGTAATATTTGAGGAAGTTGATATTAGGGTCCATTTCCTTTAAATTGCACGTATTTAAGTATCAACCGTTTTGATAAACAAATATCCATACAAGTATCCTCACGGAACATTTTCATGCTTCCTATCGCTGGCAACTTTCAGAATTTGTCATCTTGTTGGCATCGCAGACCAGCATCCACTCGTTTCCTTCAATGTTAATTTCCTCGAAAGCGAAGACAGGGGATATTTGAAGGAGGCAGAGGCATTGGAGGCGTTGCGGGCGGAGAGGAGATGGAAGGAAGGCTCGTGCGTTTGAATATTTCAGGGAGAAGGGGAGAAATGAGGTTTCCCAGCGCATTGGTCTTCCCAAGTTATAATCATGAGAGTATTCGCGTTCATGTGACCGGACGTTAAAAGAGGGGAAAACGACGGGGTCGTTGGCGGGAATGCCTGGAGCGGCGGGCCCACGTAGGGGTAGTGTTTCCTTTTGGTGGAGGGGAATGGCGGAGAATGGAGTGGGGAAGGGTAGTCCATGGTTTTGATGAGCGTAAGAATAAGAAGATGCGACAGTGTTTCACTTGATATCGGACGCTCATCTTTTTAATGGTCGAGGTTACGGCTGAGGTCCAGGAAAGAAGCCCAACTGCACTTACCTCCCCCCGTAATGGGTTCTGCATCGCGTTTTTTAAGATCGAATGCTGGGGGTCGAGGTGGGACGGAGGGTTATGGTGAAGAGTACGGTCGACGAGAGCAGATGGAAGCAGTTGATATTAATGCCTTCGAAGTGAGTTGAAGAGTATTTTCTGGTAGAGGGATATGCGAACTCTCAATTTATCTTCTGAAAATTTTGGTATTTTATATTAATAACCTGAGAGACTGTCGTCACCTGGTGAATATCAGCGCATTACCGAATCAGTGTTGGTATAGGGAAACATGGGCGACAAGTTTCATCGTTTGTATTACTGAGAAAACTAGTTTTGAATTTCGGTGATCGCTCTGATTTCCATGTGTGTACATATGCAAGAGTATATTGGCATAAGGTAAGAATTTTGAATATTTCTGATTCAATAATTGGTAACTCCCGATTTTATGCCTTATCACACAGAGTTATGACTTTCTTCATGCGCAATGTAGGAGAAGAGATTTGCTCTTATGAAATAGATATCACTGAGTAGTCAACGGAAAGAGGGTTAAGAAACATTTAATAGATCATTAAACAAAATATAGTGACTGCAAAATAAACGGTGAATTAATTTAAGTATTTTGGCAAAATATGTGAGAGAGTAGGTAGGAGTAGTGATAGATGAAAGGTGTTCATTGGTGAATTACGGCGAATAGATTTTGGGTAAAAAGTGGGGGAATAAATATTTCCATTCTTGGGAAGAATTAGTTTGAAGGAATTTGGATGGGGTACACGCGTACTGTACCAAATATGTGCTTTACCCTTATTTGACCAAGTTGAAGGGATAGACGAGAGAGAACATAGTTTGAGACGAAAAAGCAAGCAAGAGAGGCATGGGTGGCCTCTAAGAAACTCGATTCCTGGAATAGAGGAGCGTACATGGGAAATATATGTGGGAAGGCCGAGAGAAATATTCATGAACAGAGTAATATCGTGGAAATTAATAAAAAGGAGTGATTCCTGAAATCAGTTAGAACCCAGTCTTTTCCTGAGTTAACTACCCCGAAAGAGGAGCGTCTTGGATAGCATGTATGGCTGAGCTTGATTGTGTGTGTGTCTGATCAGGATTTGTTGGACTTGTTCACAATCTGTGAAAAACATGCTTACTGAGGAGAACGAACCAAAAATCTCGTTTATTCAAATTGGTAGTCTAGTGGGTGGAGCGATGGACTACTGAAGGGAGGGCCCGAGTTCAATTCCCGGATTCCAAATACTCTCACATTCACCCAATTTGTGCAATATTTCGGGTACCAAAGCTTCCTGTGAAACTATAGGCAGCATGCGGAAAGAAACTGGCCTCCGCCATTATCCTGAGGAATGAATTTATAACGCCGTTGGGTTTCGTGTTTGGTTATCTCTGCACCCATCTTTCAAAACAATCTTTGGGTTGATATCTGTGGTAGTTTTTCATACCATAGAGAAAATAACTATAATAATAATTTCATATAATAATCTATGTTTAAACAAATGAATAAAATGTGTCAATTATGTTGTTAGCATAAAAGAGTTAGCTTAAATAAGTTACCATGTATTTCTATAGCATGAAATTTTGTCTATAGCTTATCTAGGGTAGAAGTAATAACATATCTCTAAGAGAATGCTTTTTAAATAAAATTAAGTCAGAAGAACTGCTATAGTGTGATGAGAAATGGCAATTTACTTGTATCAAGGGGAAGCTGCATTTAACGTAGCGCGGATTTTTCGATTAGCTCGCATACTGACTCATAATAATCTAAAGAAGGTAAAGATTAATGCCACGGAAGCCACCTAAAGATTACCAGAGACTTTTTCTACAAAATTTAATAAAATAGCATTCATTTATCAAAATTAAAAGATAACGTTGACTTTGTGATCATATCGTATTTCTTAAAAATCATTCCATCATTTCAACCAACTAAGACGTTTTAAATTATTGTCCTATTCTAGCTCATACAAGAAAAGCATTATGATCACCAAGCTGTTTGCTTCATTATTAAAAGTGATAGGAAAATTCATTAAAAATATGAAATTATAATTATTACTCTTTAAAAATCTTTAGGAGTTAAAGCCTTGGTCATTGATATTCTGTGAGATGTAACAAGATGCATGCATCGTCAATAATTAATATTTATTATAGTTAAGAATTCATAAGCTTCCATATTTCATACATTTTGGCTTCTTTTAACTAGTAGAAAGATGCCAGCAGAGAAATTTTAATATTTTCAAAAGATTTTGAATGTTTCTTTTCTCTCCAGTGTCATCAGTATTAAAATGGTTTATGACCTTTTTAATTGCAGCTTCTTTCAAGTTATGAAAACACGTGAAAACCGTATTAAATGTGAACTCTTATTCATAGCACTTACATATTTAATAGTTGATACTTTTTCTATAATCACCACTTTTAATCTAGTTGCCATTTGCACAAATTTAAAAATCGGAAATCGGATGAGAAAAATGAAATCGATAATTTTCGACAAACGTGGATTACCTATCCGGAAAAATTTAACCCCTTCAATTATTTTTCCTGCTCAACTCACCTCTCACAACCCATCTCTCCGGAAAAATAAGTCGAGAATTAGCGGGGAAAAATTATATATTTTTTCCTTCCCAATCCCACCGCCGGCCTCTCCGATTTTCTCCGATATTTCCAATAAATTTTCCAACCAAAAAGAAAAAGGAGAAAAACGTTTATTTTTTTTCCTCAAAAGCTCCCTGCTTGTTCTTTTTATTTTGGAGCATTATTTTTGGCGATGGAAGTGAGTGATTAAATACTACGCCCGAGCAAATTTGAGAGCGGCATTAGATAAAATAAGCTCCCAGCCGGCTGATCGATTAAGTGACGGACAGAACTCAGGAAAAGGGAGGAAGGGAAGGGGTTGAAGGGGCAAGTGTGGAATGGGGGATCAGATAAATCGACGGCGGGAGGGAATACGGCGGGAAGGGTTTTGAGGGGGGAGAGAGAGGGAGGGGTAAGTAACGGGGAGAAGTCATATTGTGGGAGTGGGGGGCACGAGATAGTAGGTATTCGCTCACATTGGCGGTAAAGGGGGGGGGTTGTGGGAGGAGGAATTTGAGAGGCTCGGGAAAGGAGTGAATTATGGGAAGGGTGGGTTAACGGAAGTGAAAATTCGGGGGTGGCCAAAGGGAGAGTGGATAGGGAGTGGAGAGCGGGACCGTAATTGAGGGAGGGGGCTGGGAGGGGAAGGGAAAGGGGAGGGGAAAGGCGGAGAGGTTGTTGGGACGGAACAAAGAATGGGGAGTACGGTGGGGGGCGTCCAATGAGGCGGTTGGAAGAGTTGGGAGGGGACGCTAAGTAGTGGTAGCGGTTGCCGACGAAGACGAAGAGACCAGAATGAATATAAGCGCTGGAGAGAGAAAATGAAAGGGAGCAGGAAAGAAAAATATGGGCGGGGCGATGTTTTTATGACGATGAAATTGATTCTGGGGTGAGATGAAGGGAAACTTTGCATTCATCCTTCTCGGAGATGTCATTTCTGAAGCGGTCGTAAACTGCACCTGTTATTTTTACATCTTGATTAGTGATTAAAGGAAGCGTGTTGTTGTATCATTTGCGTACCATAGGGCTAATTTCCTAGGCGTACTACCCTCAAGATTTACATTTTCCATTTATTAATGTCTTCTACTTTAAACACATTTTAAAAACGTTGGTTGTATTCATTACTTGGAGTAAAAATTATGGTAATAGAAATTCAAAATTTCTCAATAAATGATCTGTAACATTTGTACCTCGTAATGTTTATTCGCAATCCATGATGAATATTCCACAACTCTATGTGAGCAAAAATGCCTGGAGGCGTTAATTTATTACTAGAGGAGAGTTCATTTACAGACATCTGTTGTTTATTCTATCTCATGTTTTTCTTAATTATAATTCAGAATGATAATTTCAGACTAATGAAATTATATCCTGAGCTACTGTTTTCAAGTAATTTTTCTTTGAAAATTGCTCATTTGTACTTTGTATTACTTATTCACTCAATTCAAATTGCTGCGGAAATTTAAATTGGGTAAACTACATTCTTCATGACATTTTTAGAAGCGCATGAAATAACATGTTTGTTTTTGCACCGCTAAAGGGTCATGCAAGTATGTTTATCTGTAGGGCTGTATGACTCTCAACTTTATTATAATTAAATTATCTTTCATGAAAATGAAACAATCGTTAATACTCTTCCTGCTGAGAAAATATTTTGGAAACCATGAGTGAGTTATTTCTTATATATGCAAAAGTATTACATTAAACTAATGGCAATAATTAATTATGAAAATGTTGTGTAGTTGATCATATTAATAACAGACATGCTCAGTAGATAGATAATATCATAGATTTGAATATTTTGACATCCTCTCTAGAATGAACTGAATGAATTCTTCCTTATGTTCCATTTTTTTCTCATAGAAAATGTATGTATCTATTTTTTCCGGTATGCTGTAGGTATTCAAACTCCGGCATAGTGTCTCAGCTTATATTTCTATCCCAATCGTGAGTTATCTGGTGACTAAGATTGTGGCTGGCTTGAAATTAAACTGTGGGTATATTAGAACTTAGCAATGGAAAAAGGTCAGACTTTTGGGAGTGAAGAACGTTATTGAAGTCTCATGCGGTCATGTTAATAAAAAATTAAGGTACGGGAAGGGGCAACATTTGACTTCATTCTAAAGAAGTGGAGAGAAGAGACGAAAGTTTTTGGGGTAGAGAATCAGGATGAGCATGTGCATGGCATTAGAGGAAGGGCAAGAAGGAAATCACAGCGGTGAGTGCAGGAGGGGGCGTTCAGAGGAAGAGAGGTGGCCAGAATAGACGTTAGAGAGCATGGGATTTGCCCAAGGTGGCTGCTTCCCTTAGACCATTAAGGATTCTGGACGCGGAGAGGTGGTCCTAATCCCGAAAACCTAGTTCCGTCGGGGAGAGATGAGGCGGGGGTTGGGGGAGGGGGTTTGTTGGATAGGCGGTGTTGGGTAACGGAGAGAGAATTAAAAAAAAAGATTAAAAAGCCTTGGAGTGGATATGGCAATTGAAATTAAAGGATAAATTAATACCAAAGCAGAAGAATGGTGTTCATAATAGAACAGTATTCTGTAGAGAAACTGTTGAATATCGGAGCATAAAATCATTACTGCATGCAGGAATAAAATAAAACGTATTCGGATCAATATGAACTTTGAACATTCAACAGAGGGCAAATAGGTTTTGTTGAGTAAACCAATTTGAGTCTTCAAAGTTTATCACAATACTTTGGCTAGAAAGTGAAATAAATCATCCGCTTAAAAATACTTTTAAAATATATTTTTAAATATGAAATCTGGCATTGAAATGAAATATTTTGGAATATCATTGCTGCTTTAATGAATAAAATTAAATTAATTCTTTTAGTACATGCGACAGATATAATTGTATATATTGTGTCATATGGAATCATATAAATCGGTTTATTGAGAGAAATATAAGTTTTAAAGGTTCAAAAAGTACGCAAAATTGGTTGTGATATAATAAAATGGTTTTTGGTCGATTTATAAATAGAAATCATCCGTCCTTCAAAGCTCTGAGAAATATTGGATTAATAGTTTTGAAGAAAGCAGTCGCTCTGAATCCATTTTTGTACGCATATGATTGTTATCTATGTAAATGTCACTCGGCTAGGTAAATACTTTTTCACCTTTCGGTTCCTATGAGAATGCCAAAACATATACTTGCTAACAATGCTTTCAGAAAGGAAGTTTCCACCTTAAATTTCAGACTAAATAATAGTAGAAAACTTAAAAAGCCATTTTATTTCCGTTTTCTTTTCCATGCATTATATGCTCGTCGTTAAATTAATTATCTTCTCGAAAAAAGGGCAGTTAATGATCCATATTGCTTTGACTGTACTAATTTTACGCTAACATCGTAAAATCAAATTTTTATAACTGAAGCTTAATGTGAACAACACAGGAAAACACCAATTAATAAGGAAAAATACTTAGTAAATAATATTTGGCGTGTAATTCCAGTAAGTAATACTTCAGAACAGATGAAAGATAATTTAATAGTATGAAATTCAGTTTTTCATGGCAGTCTCTTTAGCTCATTGAAACACAGATTCTACTGACATTTTAATGAAACACTCTTTAACGGATCATAGCTGTTTTATAATTGATTACAAATCCTCCGAGATGTGGAGAAAATACTCGTATTCATGGAAATGGAACCAGAAATTGTTGTTAATCAGTGGCGTGCAAAGTCCATGAAAATGGTATCTGGAAAGGATTCCACGCAATAAAATGTAATATTTCCCTCCATATTCCAGAACAGTAATTTGTCCATTTCTTAGATTTAAGTCATGCAATCACCATTTTTGATATTTGACTATGCTGAAAATTAGAAATCAACAAAAATAATACTTGTCAGTAGTCAACGCGGAAATATAGGGTTTTCAGAGTAAAGAATTCGAATGATCCGGTTTATCAAATAATCTATTTACGATTTAATAATTTATGCATCGTACATTAGGGAAGCAATACGAAAAGTATGCATTTTTAATGCATGTAATTGTTTTATCAAACTTATCGCAAGAAAAGATGTGAATCTAATATCGGATCTATTTCCAATAACGTTCAGTGATTTATTTTGTTGTTTGGAACCAGATAAAATTTGATAATTTTAACAGAAGGAGATAATAAATAAAAATGATAGTTTCTTTAAAGACATCTTATATAAAATGTTGATACATAGAGATTAATTCCCAAGGGTAAATTAAATCGGAAGGAAAATATTTAAAAATGTTTCCTCACATTATTGGAGCAAGAAGCCAAGTTCGATACAAAGAGTTAACAAATGCCTTCAAGCTATGTTTTTCCATTTGTACATTACACCAAAAACATCATTTTTCAAATCCGTTTTATTCGATCTTTTAGTGTTATCTCGTAAATAAATAAAATGTGTCAGATTACTCGTAGTAATTTCTTAGAGTTAATTTCCTTTTTAAAGCTGGATTATATTTTTACTAGTGGAAATCAGGCAAAAACATGCGCTTAAACACTTTTCATTTTTATTTCAACTACTATTCCGAGACTTGGTAATTGATATCGATTTTCGTCATCTTTCGGTATAAAATATGATACGAGAAAGACGATAATTTCCATATTGGATTTTCAATGATATCCCTTATTCATTTTTCATTTTCTTTTCTCAATCAATGGTGCGTCATCGTACGTTCGATGACTTTAAATATACCTTCATCAGTACCTAGTAGTTCAAGATGGCATTTCCAAACGTTTCGCCCCTTAATGAAATGTTAACTACTAACTTATTAATTAGGTGATGTTATCATATCATTTAAACATAGATATTCATTTAATTTAGTGCTGAATATGGTTAAATTGTGATCATTGGTAGAGTCATGTAGCAAGAGCTCCTTGATAAAACGAAAAAGAATAACTATTAAGGATGGGTGGCTGTTGGCTATGGTCACATTCATCGTCTTGGCTACTTGGTAGAAGGCAAACTTCTCCAAATAAAATATTTTGTTAATGCGGTATAATACTTAAAGAGGTTTTAAACTGTTAAAATACGTCTCAGCATAGCTCATTCCTGGGGTTAAACTAACATATTCTTTGTTTCTACAACTTTAAATTCTCCTCGCTAATCACTTCTCACCAATAACGTATTAACCTTTTTACATTTTATAAGAGACAGTTTAATATCTTTAAGCTGGATTCAATTTTGTCATATCCGCGGTAAAAATAATTGGAGCTCGGTTTTATTTCATCAAGTTGGTGAAACACCGAATGGAGCTCTCAAAGCCGTCGCGCTTGACGTACAAAATTTAATTCTAACAGCCCAGTTAATAGGCACTTCACTGAGCTATTTTTGAATAAAAATATCTGTCAATCGCTGAGAGAAAAAAATTTCGAATTCCTCAGGTATTAAATGAGGCTGTTAGATGAATGGTTTCATAAATGACTTCATAGCGTACCAATGGAGAAGATAGTTCCAGCTCTATTCAAAGCTGCAAAAATTTGCATTGGAATACTTAGTTTTTTTCTCTATAATTTATGATTACTTGCAGCGCTGCATAAAAATCTAACTAATTGGCAGGATAGAATTATTAGTTGATGATTTTTCGCACATTCTGAGTGACCAACTAACATATTTATGTGCCAAAATAAATAAACTCAATAAAAATGTTGATATACTCTTATGATATTTGATTATTGATCACATTTGTATTTACTATGAGCATTTAGTAGTTTGCTTCTTTACATGAAACTCTCAACCCTGATGTTCTCATTTTTAATATCACCCTACATTTTTATTTTATCGGCCCCAAGGAACTCAAACTTCTACTTCCCACAATTTTTTTAATTGTCAGTATATTTAAACGAATAACCCTAGAGTAGCACAGTTCGTTCATAATACCCTCCCAATATTTTCAATTACATTTTTAATTTCACGCATTTTATCACTGCATGGTAATCTCCCCTTACTTATTTTTTAGGCTTAGCATGATATATTGCTTTAACAAGATGCTGTCCCATTTTGATTTTTCTCAATATGACGCATTAATTTATCGACTATATGGTATTTTCCTGTATCGTTTTCCCTTTCATTTAAATTATGCTCTAAAGTACAGTCCTGACAACTGCACTTATACATAAATCCAGCTAAAACCTTTTAGGCTTCTTTCTTTCGAACCCTATTCATGGTAATTGAAAAAAAATGATTTAATAATTATTACTCTTGCTGTCAGTTATGAAAAATGTGAACAGGTTTGAGATATTCGGTTTCTAAGTAACTATTCAAAATGCCGTCTGGGAGTTATAAATGGATTTTCTTTGATAAAAAATGAAAATAAAATTCTGGGCAGTACACGATTACGAATGGCGTTCCGATTAACATCCGGAATTGATTGATTGGCCGCTGAATCGAGAAAAATGAAGAAAGGAGTAGGGGGATCGAAAGAGTTATTAGGAATAATAGCATATCGTATACCTTACCCCTTCATTCATTAGATGATACATAAATATAATCAAAATGCAGGTGCCCGTGAAGTAAATGTTTATAGGTTGCCAATATGTACTGCAGCATATCCTTCCGTTGGAGTATATTAATATTATAACGTAATCTACCGGTTAAGGTAAGTTTTTGGATGGACACAGCAACCATTATGTTGCGCCTCCTAACAAAACAAAATCCACTAACCTACTCTACATCAAGTCCCTCTGAATCTCTGTGTACTTCCTTCCTCCCTTCATCCCGTCCAATATTCCTATCCTGTTCCTGCCCTTTCCTCTTTTGTCTAACATTCTCCCATCTATTACAGTGTTTACCACCTCTTTGTGAAAGCCTCTTTGCCTAGCACAATTCTTCTTCTTACGTCCCTATTACTTTGGTTGGTTGGTCAAAAAGACTTCCGAGTTACGTAAACTGTTCTGCCTGCTCCATTCCCCCCCACCTATTTTAATGTTTAGCTTAGCCTTTTTATTTCTGGAAAATCGTATAACCTTTGTTTCATTAATATTGATTCTCATCCCATATCTATCGCACTGAACCTCCAATTCACTCAGCAATGCTTGCAACGCCTTGGCTGACTGAGCAACCAATGCTTGGTCATCAGCCGACCTAACTGATTTTACGAATTCCCCTCCGACTTTCATTCCTACCTCCAGTTCTTCCCATGCCTCTTTAATCATTGTCTCCACATATACAGTTGTACGTTGAACAGCACCGGTGACAATGGGCAACCCTGCCTTACACCTCTTCCTAACACTGCCCATCCGGACTCTCCGTTCCCCATTCGCACCTGAGCATTCTGAGACATGTACAGGTTGCCGATTAGTCTCCTGTCCTTCTAATTTATTCCTATTTTCTGCAATACACGCATTAGTTTTTCCCAATTCACTCTATCAAACACTTTTTTGAAATTTACGAAACGGGCAAATACGTCCTTATTGTATTCTATATTCCTCTCGATTAGTGATCTCATTTCTGCAATGGCATCACGCGTACCTCTTCCTTTCCTAAATCCAAACTGATCATCCCCTAAGTAATCATTTGCCTTACTCTCTATCCTTTTGTTGATGATCCTGAGAAAAACTTTAGCTGCGTGGGATATCAAACATATTGTTCTGTAGTCCTCACATGATGCAGCCTTTACTTTTTTCGGAATAGGAACTAACACTGATCTCACAAATTCTTCCGGCCAGATTCCTTCCTCATAAATACTGCGAATCAGTCCATCTAGAGTCGTTCTTCCACATTTTTCTATACATTTCAGAAGTTCCGCAGGGATTTTGTGTTCCCCCAAGCCTTATTTGATTTCATCTCCCTTATAACCCTTTCTATTTCATCGTCGATTATGCCTGGACCTAAGCTATCTTCTGCATAATGTTTTTTTTCTCTATCTAACCTTGTTGGCTTAAGTTCTTTACCAATCAATGTTTCTATATATTCCTTCTATCTCTCTGGGATCTCTTTTGTGTCAACTGTTATCCATTTGTTATATTGTTAAATAAACTTTGAGGCTAAACTGCCCGAATATTTTTTAAATTTATAAAAATTCGGGGAACATTACTCGGGATTTTTATTTTCTGTTTATATTAGACGTATAATAGGTATATATTTGTTCTATGCCTCGAATTTTTAAGCCATATTCTCATGGTTTTGACAAGGATATGAGGCGGGAGGGCAGAGAACAGAGAAAAGAAGGATTGTGACTGTTGCCAAAGGTAGCCAGGGTAACGGAATTAAAATGAAATAGAAGGAAATATTTAAATTAATCCCTTTCAACCAAGTACACAGCATATCCCATACATTTACGTGTAAAATAAAGGTAAAATTGTTAATCTTAATGCTTCAGAGAAGTAATCTGGCACAGCTCTAATCTGCCACATAAATGTTGATAAATAATTTTTGAACACATATTTCTACATCTCTCCGACGGAGCATGCGGGATGATTTGATAAAACCTCAACATGATACAAGGTTATGAAATTCTTTAAGATCTTTTACTGTTTTGTTGAAAACCTTTGACAAGCAAGGAGCTTTTTCGGTTGCAAATATTCCGAGAATCTTGCTATTACCTCTAAAATATCTGTTATATCATCCGATATATTAGACACAAAAGAACTATTTATTTTCATCTGAAGGGTATAAATGATCTCTGATTGGGAGAATGAAACTCAGTTTACTCTAAGGTATTTAAAATGAATATACTTCAATCTGTTATGATTTAGACATATTCATTTAAAATTACAATTTCATCAACGTGAGTACAAGAACAAAGAGTGCCAAGTAAAGAGATTGCTCAAAAAATATAATATATTACATGAGGAAATGTACTACGAAAAGGATATCACTAGCCCAAGCGATGTCGTTGCGACCTTGCGATGTCGTTGACCAACCTACGGGCAATTGGCTTTGGTGTTTAAAGGAAGTTGATGGTTCAATAGGCAATTGATTGAACGGCACGAGGGCCATAAAAGGTTTCACATTATGTTTCAATATTCTTTTATTATAGTAAAAACTTGAGGAAACACTTTTAATCAGGTGGGACCAAAACCGGGTGGAAATAAGATCTATGTCACGATAAAATAATAAAGTTATTTTTTGTACAATCCTCAAGGAGGAATCTTTGACTTAATTCAGTTAATTATGTTAAAATACTCCAAACGTCTTGTATTTTTTGATTGAACGAAGAAGTATTACTGCCCAAATATTATTAGAGCTGTATTGAAAATCATTTTATGGCGCTAATGATGTTAACTGGTTAAGTTTTAATCGAATTCACATCATAAAGGAATTGGCATTCTAAAGGAAGGTATGTGTAGGAAAAGGATCCTGTGCGTAATACATTTTGATCAATTCCCAGTTTTGGAATTGATGTTAACATTCTAATAAATGCTTACACATTGTATTTGAAATATCTGCTCAAGTGAACATTTTATTATATGTCAGCTCATTTTTTAGGTAATATATTGAGAAATTTAAAAATAATGCACTTAAAAACTTTGCTCGTTGCTACTTGGAATATGGGATCGTGCTAACTATCTGAGGAAAGCTGAGTAATTAGCTTTACATTAAATATTTTATTGCTTTCGATTCGTGATATGAATCTTTGACTGGAGATTTTAGTGGTTGAATCTCAAAAGGTTTTAAGCTGAGTTGAAAAATATCAGTCAAGAATAACATTTTCAATAAATACTTTCGAACGAAAAAAATAATTTCACTGAAAATTTAATGTTTTTCAAAAATCACTCAAGGCTTGAAAAGTTTGATGTCTTTCTGAAATGAAATGGAGATTTCGAAGTTATCCTTCCATTTTTACGGAAGTCATGGCCATGTACTTTGCAGCAGTAACTCAATTCAATGCCGAAATAAGTCTTCATTGTATGATGCTAACCTGTTCACGGTTTCTTGATGAAGCTAAGTGTGGGGATCAAAGCGCAACGAGAGGGAAGAATAGAAAACATCATTTAGAGAATGAGGATGCTTAGAAAAGGGCTAGTGATTGTGAGCGGGCGTTGGAACGAATTGAATGGCTGAGGCGGTGAAGAGGTAAAGGGATTTGGAATCATCGTGAGCCCGGCGCACTCAGGCACCACCATTACTATCTGCTCGCTCCATTTGCCTCCGTCCTCGCTCTACCGCCAAATTAATTGACCAAGGTGGGTTAAACTGAGCTTCAGGCTTATGATTCTGCACGTGTATTCAAGAAATGACCTTTCTGTTTTGCTTCATTTAGAAGATAAAAAATCTTTAGTTTTCAAATTATTTGTGCTTTCAATTGAAACACGTTAATCAAACGCTTAAGCATTCTCATTTGTTCTTTACCCCATTTATAATTTCTGATTGTTCACAGTAAAAAGTTTTCATAATTTAGCTTATAGCTTAATAACTTCAGCTTTAGCTTAATAACTGAGAACCTAATCTGAGAATCTAATATATGTATTCATCAAGAAGTTTTAGCTCTGTTATTGGAGTATATAAGGACAGTTAGAAGGTCGTCAAATAAAATTTAAATTATTTTCTGGAAACGTTTGTTTCCTTTACCTTAACTTTTTGTCACTAGATAAGACTTTCATAAATGCAATAAATCATGGCAATATCATCAGATGATATGAAACACTTATGGAGTAAACTGGATATGTGCCTTTAAGAAAGATTATTGAAAAGCATCTTTATTGCTTTTAGTCTTCATATTCTGACATTAATGAGACAATTTCCCTAGCCAAGCAGTTGTCATTAATTCAAAAAAATATAACGTGAAACTTTCAATTGTTTTTTTTTCATTTTCGGTAACTACGAACGTGCAGTGTGAGTCAGTTATCGTAACAATAATATTTTTGCACTTCCTAGATAGTCATGGCGAAAGGTTTAGTTATTCTTAATGTGGGATAGCTTTTAATAATTCAAAACGAATATCATTTTTCATTTCCGGGAATTTAAAATTCATCCTCATAGTGCATTAATACCTCTACATTCCCTGATGAGTAAAAATTTTGGCATGAAACGGAAAAAAATATATTTTAAACGAATAATATGATCAAAAGGTATTTGAGATCCTAAGGTATTTGAGGTTCAAAGTAGTTATGCATCGTAAGCGTTTATGTATCTCTCTGGCAGCACCTTGCAAATATGGAAATAATTTTCCTTTTCACGGAGGTTTTATTCAAATAAGGTTTGTTATCAGAGAGCCGCTATAAAGCATTTTTTGCTTGCCTGTGAGTTTCACAATAGGCCGTGAAAATAGTAAATGGAGTTTACGACTTCGATAAGGATGACTTACTCCTTTTTATTCTTAGGAAAGAAAAAAATTCAGAAAGGGCGTCGTAATTTTAAAGTCGGTGGTAAAAATTCATCCATAATTTTTTGCTTCGATTTGATTCAGAATATATATTTTACAGATCTTCAGAGTAAGGCACCGCATGCCTCTAGATTTATATTATCCCACCAATATATTTGAAAAAGTTCCTTCATATACATTTAGAGATTCGTGTAGTTATAAGCATTGAATACTGAAGCTTCTCTGAATATCTGTGTTGTTTAGAATAATAATGATGTGATTTCCATAATATACTTTCAATGAAATGCAATAGACTCATTAGCACAAAATGTTTCCTTATGGTGTACGAGTATACTTTAGAGTCGCGTCATATATACGTACGTATTTATCGATAAATAAGGACCGATAAAAATGACATAGATCTTATTAATAGTTTGATTAATTTTACGGTTTGGGTCCAGTTTTACGATCTCAGTATGAAGCAATACCTCGGCTCTTCAAAAAAAACTATATAGACGACAAGAGCCCCAAACACCAATATCTATGAAAATTATTATGAAAACTAAAACTGAATAAAACTAGGACATATTCTTGTTAAGTGTAAATTTAAAATATTACTGATCTGCAAATTGAAGTAGCTATCGATACAAATACATCACCATGCCACTACACCTCGATTTCTCAAAAACCATAGTAATCAGGCGAAAAGTTTGTTTGACACCGGTTGGTAGGGCTCGCAGTGTACCTAGTGCACAATGTCACGTGTGAAGTTCAAGAAACAGGGCGTGTAGCTCAGTTATATTCCATGAGTACCCAACTCATGTCCCAAGAAGATCTTTAATCCGAAAAATCACGCAGTTTGCTTGCAGCTGATGGTAACCAGAGGCGGAACTCAGAATCCGACTACCTGGCTCCGTCCACTGGTCTACCACGAACATTTGGAATACATATAATGAGGCTACATTATTGAAATACTTTTGTTACTTAAAAAAATCTTCCAACACACACACGTGCTGCTAAAATAAGGAGAGTTCATTGACATTTATAAGAGATGGAAATAGGTCACGATACAGAACATTGCAAAATAATGGCGCCTTTAATTAATAAAATATGCAGGCCCAATGGTGCAGTATGATGCACGGAAATAAGTTATTTAAAGACACGCAAACAATGATTCTTAGTTTTTAATGCAATATTAAGTACTAAATCATGAAAATTCTGCGAAAGGTTTGCAAACTTTTTAAGAATGCTGAAGATAATCGAAACATTTCTCCACACTACGTTTGGTTACGGGGCGATTGACAAACGTAAAAACTTCCTTTTTTCAGTGTTTTTCGAAATTAAAAAACTCCATTTTTAATCTGCTTAAATAAAACATTTACCCCTTTGTAGTAAGGGACTTAAAATATACATCCCTTCTGACGTCATGCTTATTTATTCAATTTCTTAATTCTTGTTAATTTACTATGACATGGATACTTGGATTGGGATCAGTCATTTTAAGACATCTATCGCAAAGCCTTAATGTGACTTCGTGAGCAGCAGAGGAGTGAGTATTGTGGGAAGAGATTTTGATATATTTTATGCCGCAAGGTGATATGCTGCTCATAGTAGTGTCTCTTCATCTAAAAATTATTTTAATTTGAAAGAATTAACAAGCTGTTATACTGAGTAGTGTAAAAGACAGAGAGAATAAGATTATATTCAGTGCAATAACTTAGACTTTTGACAAAATTGGGCAACCTACGACGTTAATGAACTTAATTGCTATGATTAATTACAAGGAAATTCGCTTTCCATAAAACTACTGAAATAAATATTCAAAATGGATATTACATTAAAATTAGCTCAAAAATATGTATAGGCTTCTTAGGTTTTATAGTATGTGCTGAACATCGACCAAAAACGCTTTCGCAAAATAACTACCGAGTTAAAAAGTAAAGTATCATCTTCAATTTAATAGGCACTTGCTGTTTTACTTATTCTATTATGTTATCCATGTTACTGTATGATGGATATCTATGGATTAATAATTGAATGGACTAAACTGTTATAATGGTAAAAATCATTTTCAAGTATGTAAAGGAATTCCACCTACTTTCATGTACTGTTTTTAAGTGATGATTATGCATAAGTGGCAGAGAGGTCTGAAATAAAAAGAAAAAATTCAAACCAATTAAAGTCAATTAAGGATATGTTTAATGCAATCAAAATATTTAGGCCAACTGTGTGAATAAGAACACAAATATAATGTCTACAAAATTATTAATTCCCTACACCGTTCACTTAAACGTTAGTAATTATTAAGGTTTAAAACTTTAAATTCACTTTCATGATAAGAAATTTAGAATTCCCTATTTAAAATATGTGACAGGATATTTAATGTTGATATGCGAAAGGAGTGCATTCAAATGTTTAATATTAAATACTAGTCGAAATTTCTATATATCTGTGAGTTTTTCATTTCCGTGAGCATCTGCTGAGCTATGAAAATGCATACTGTGCATAACAATAATAATTTCAAATCCTTCTTCCAACGTGGAATCTAAAACAATTACTATTTTAACTTGTGGTAGTTTATATATTAATGCTTTAATTTTCCTTCATTGTTGGTTGGTTGAAATGGGGTTGAAGTTTCGGTATTGTGGTTTTATCGTGAATATTTGTTGAAGGATAGGACTTTTAAAAATACAGGTGCATGCCGTAATTTATGTGAACTCCCGAGGAAAAATGATCGTCGAAATAATATATTAAATTACTACTAAATATTCCATTCCCGAAACCATGATTTGAAGATCTGAAAAAAAAACAAATGGTGGCTTTATACTCAAGAGTAAGCGCTGCCAGGGAGAGCATTCTTGGAGAACGTGAAAAGAGAAACAGCTCTCCAAAAAAAGAAAAGGAAGATGACACTCAAATCTGTGCCAACATGGAAGATAGCGACATAAGAGACAAATAGAGCAATGAAGCCTTGGGCAGAGCCTTATGCTTGAGTCAAGGAAAAGGGAAAACTGCTCTGAAATGGAGCATACATGAAAAATAAAAGTGAAAATGGGTGTGCAGGAAGGCGAAAATAGAGCCTTAAAGATGGTGACCTCCAAGCATTGTTTGGTTGGGCGCAAGTTACGCGGCAGGGCGAAAGGGAGGATGGTGATTGGAGAGGAAGGAATAGTTCGAGAGGGCCTAAATACATGCAAATGGAGTCGTTGACTTCATGACTATTTCATGAGAGCAGCTTCTTGTCAAATATGAATGCATATGTAAGCGTACGTGGCCGTCTACCAAAAGGAGAGATTTCTTTTCTGGCATATATTGACGCATTCTGCTAAAAATAAAGTCATCTATAAATTGGATCTTGGTTATTCCTCTTCCGAGTACTTTCCCAGGTTCTGCTAAAATTCTCTGTTTACGCCCACCGCTTTTACACACCTGTAAAGTTATCTTGAGCTAATTAATATGAGTGTACGGGGAAAATTAAGGAGTTTCGAACATAAGTTACCATCCAGTTTTACATCTGCCTACTGACCTGAAGTGGTTTGTAATAGGAAGTGACATGAAATAGAATTCTAAATATTAATTGAGATAATATGAATAATTTTACTTTCAACAAGATGAATTACTAATGAAAAGAGTCGTTTCCGGCGTCATTTGGTGGAATATTATGATTAATTAGAATTGGAATTTTTCTCAAAATAAAGTTTTAATACGACCTGAAGATGATGTAGTTACATCGAAACCGGTCGTATTTAAATTTTATTTTGTGGAAAATTGCCAATTTTAATTAATAAAGATGAATTACTGTCCATAATCCTTGCTTGTGATTCCATGAAAGTGTTTAATTTTGATAGAATAATAGAAGATGATATAAAACCATCTTGATCGGTCTATTCAAAGAAAAGTTTTATAACTTTCATCATGAGGGGATTCAGCGGAAGGAGTCAGTAGACAGGTTTTCAAACCAAGGTGGTAGATAAAAAGACGATACTTTATTTTCTCACTACCATTCGCGATGATTTGCGGCCATTTTCTATGCATAGTTCAGTAACAAGGATGTCGAGGAAATTATATTATTGGGAAAAGGTCCCAAGCACATTTTAACTATTTTTTCTCGTAGCTCTTATCAAATTTAGGCCAAATTTAAATATTAGACTAAGACTAAATACTTGAATGCTTTGGTGCATTAAAAAACAGTTTGAATGAGTTATGTTAGCAATTAATTTGGATTCGAAGAGGAGGATTTGAATGGAAAAATATAATTTCGATTTTCATGCTTTTACAACTTCATAATCACTTCTAAAATCTGAGAGTAAAAATAAGAGTTCTCAAAAGTCGGTCGGCAATGTTGTAGCTGATTTTACTCGTGTATTTTACATATTGTTAATGAAAATATGTGAATGTGGAAAGTTTTAATTTTCATTTTAAATTTCTATAATAACATCCCACTGTAATATTTAAAAGAAGAAACTATGCTGCCTCCAGTAAAAACCAACATTAACCAGAGGTTTTTCTTTTGATTTTATTCTTACTTTGCCCATGGTAAGGTCTCATCAGTGTGCTGAATTGTTTGGAGCGCTTTCCTTTGCCAGAGTGTTGTGAGTATTAGGGTCGACATCTGCCCTGTTTTGCCGTACGAGGGGAGTGAAGACGCTCCCTGGAATAACGAGATATATCGAACGTAAAACTCTCAACACTCAGCTATGTTGGAAAGTTTTCTCAGCGCCATTTTAGTATGTTCAAATATAAGTCTTTAGTGATTTTACAGTACATCGGTTACTCAATCGCTTTGTTGCAAAACAACCAAAAGGGGTGATTAATTCATGTTTCTCTGGACTGTTAAAACATTAGCCTATTGAATGATATTCTTAGGCATTGACCCCCAAAGGTTATCCCTCCAGCCACTTTCTGTGTTTGTCTGATCATCTTTCTCTCGATTACGTCTCGGGAGTCTTGGAGAGTCTTCTCATGAACCCGAAATCCAACCCTCTCTCCCGAATCCCAAACAACTGATCCTATCTTCTTTTTCATTAAACTCATCCCCTTCGGACTTCTTCCACGTCCTATGCGATCCCATCTCATTACCCAAGCCAGACCTCCCCGAAAGCCTCCTGCCGCCGCCCTCCCCTCCTCAGTCACTCCTTCAACCACCCTCTCCGAGTGCGTGTCCTCGTCTCTCCCCAGCCCCTCTCCCTTCTCGCAAATCACGACAACAAACACACGTGCCTAACTTTGCACTGGGGTCCTCTTTTATTTTTCATCGGTGCACGCCCATCTCCCGCCTCGGCTCGCCCTTCCCTCCGCTCCTGTTCAGGGGCGAGGGAAATCCCTTTACCAAATTCATCCGCGCCAACCCTTTCCCGTGTAAACCCCCCCTCTTTCCCTTCGCTCCTCCTTCCCTCTTCATTTCCTGTCTTTCCCACCTTTGCCTTTCTCTCTTTTTCTCCTTTGTCTCCCTTACTCCTTCTCTCTTCTTTCCTTCTTTTGCTCCCATGACCTTCCATTACGGTTTGTTTGTCTTAGGAACCTTTTCTCTCTCTCACCCCCCGGCTTCCCTGCTCCTTTCCTCTCCCTAGACCTACCCGGCTCACTCCGCGCCTCGTCTCCTTCAAATCCCTGGAACCGGCGTCCGATTCCAAGCGGCGCGTACTCATTCCCATCACCTTCGCTGGGTGCTCCGCCAATTAACTCCCCTGATTTTTTTTCCCAAAGAGATCCTACTCTTCTTTCGAGCTCCTTTTATGTCCCGGCGTCATCATTTTTATTTTCATTTCTTCCCTCTCTCATAATCTGTCCCTCACTCTATCCCTTCAACGGATTTAATGTCATGCTCTATGAGGACTAAAAGAAAAGGGTTTCACCATCCTTTCGTCTTCGTGGCTGTTGAATTTGTAGACGGTGACCATATTACTCGCATGAATGCAGTATTACAGATAATCTGGAAAAAAACTAGAGCAGATTCTCCGGGGTTAGTATTTAAGACTCCATGTACATAAGACAAACTAAATGCTCTCTTACTTCCATTTTTCTTGGTATAACTACCAGGCTAACCCCTGTCGGGTTAATCTAAGTATTCATAGGATGAGAGAGTTTGGATTCCAATTTGAATTATCTAACATTTGAAGGTAAAGTATGTGTGGTACATGAAACAATGACATGACAAAATGTTCCACAAGCAAAGGCCAGAGGCTTAATATGACGGATATAATATTTCAGCGGACACTTTAAGCAAACTAGTTCAGAGATTTTTCTCAGGGTGCATTTACTATAAAGGACAAGGTGGAATTCTAAAACACCAATACAGGTTGACCTTCCATTCAAGAAATATGGAAAATATTCGGGAGTTAATTAAAAAGACACGATGTATTTAAAACGTAAAATCTTTGGTATTTCACTTGGGAGTGTGATTTGAGAACACAAAGTGTCCAATAAGTACTTCTGTCTTTTAGCTGTCATATTATTTCTTGTTTTCTTTAACCACGGCCCGAGTAGATCCTTGTAACATATCCCATGAAATAGCAAAATCAACAGTAGTTATACCAGTGACTCACGAAGCGATGAGACGATGATCCACAAAAAATATTCTATTATATTTCTGGCACGCGAGAGAAAAATTAAGGGACAGGAAAACTCATTCGTTGGGAAAATAGGGCTAACAGTAGGGGATGATAATCCATAAAATGAGTAGCTAACCTGCTGCATAATGACTTTATAGTTATAACCACTCATTAATACTTGAGGGCGTTTCATTCTAATAAATAGCGCATTTGGCTACAGACAAGCTACGGGTCCAGGATCAATATGAGTTTATTTTTGAAGCCATCTAAACACTCAGGGTTCGACTTTCTGGTAACGACAAAAACTTCATGAAAAGCTGATTGGGGGATCAAGAAAAGGATTCGCCCCATCTACCATGAATGTGTGCATTTCAATTACCTCATGGTATAGTTCAGGTTGCGCCTTGCAGGCATCTACCGCATAAACCCACTTAAAGGTCAATTACAGAGGATGGATAGATGGATTAACTGTTTTATCACAGTTATTCCATACATGGTTAGATTTCAACAGGATATGTCATAAAGAGGAGGAATAATTGTATAATTTAACTGGTTTAAGTAAAAGAGTATTTATTGAGGCTAACTTAAGAAATATTTTCAGGTTATCAGGTAAGGAAACGTAAACAAAAAGTAAAGTGAACGGGGAAGGAAAACAAACGAAGTTCTTTACATGATGAGGGAAGAGAAAGAGCGTTACTGGGAGAGATTTAAATGAGGTACAGAAGGTGGAAGCAGAACATTTGGATTGATATGAAACGATGAATTACCGAAGATCTTGAAGGGGGGAGAACAATAGGCAAGCGAGGTGGGAGAGAAAAAGGATAGGCACGTTGAACGGAATGGAATGGGATATTGGGCTCCCAGCCTTTGCTTAGTGCCGATCATTCGTGTTCGAAGCATTTGTAACGTGACCTCGTTACGCTCCGTCATGGACCGGTAATTGGAACAGCGGTACGTCATCAAATTTTGTGTGAAACTGGAAAAAACCGGGAAAGAGACTTATGAAATGGCTGAAATGGAAATGAAATGTCAGGGCAGCTTATGACGATGACTCCATGGGTAGATCTGGTGCTTTTGAGTGGTACAAGATGTTTTGGGAGGGTAGAGAAGATGTTGAAGACGCCGAACGTTCAGAAAGCCTTTTGATCTCAAAAAGTGGCGAGAATCTTGCAAAACTGGAGGCTTTTCTGGACAGGGATCGCTGATTAAGTGTTTGTGCATCGGTTTTGACCAAAAATATGATCATGAGCAAGGTGTGTGCGAATTTGGTGCGGCGAGAGCTCTCGAGTGAACAAAAGAAAACTCGCACACGGATCTACCAAGAGCTTCTCGGCCATGCCTCAGCCACCCTACGGCCCTGACGTTTCCCCACCAGACTTTGTCTTCTCCCGTATCAAAGACATGCTGAAAGGACGTCATCACAGCTCGTTGGAAGCATTACAACAGGCCGTGACGAGGGGGATAATTAGCGTACCGGCCGCCACTGCACTCAAAGTAGAACAATAGTGCTACTTTGAAGAATTTTGAGTGAGTGGCAATGCATTTTATTTAATCGACTCAATCCTACTACTTTTGGGATAGAACTTATGTGTAGCATTGAAGAACTGCTTGTTGCTGTATGCAACGACAGGATGATCTTGCTTAGGTGAGACCAATACCAGTAAAGCGGTGGTTAGCCTGTGGCTACCCAAAATAGATCTTAAATGGTGAAATATCAGATAATAACCAATTCGAGGGAATGCATAATACCTTGTTCACTTCTGCATTGTATTTTTTATTTATATAGCTTATATTTTTCTTGTAATTTGCAAGATTGTATGTTGAAAAAGATAGTTTTGAATCTTAGAGCCTAAATTTGTTTCCAACCTTGGCTCTAGTTTCTCTAATACTCATTATGCCTCTCGTAAAGGTTTATATAAACCATCAAATAAACAAAGCTATAGAGCCACGCAACAGCTAATTGGGATACGGTGGAGTAAATGAATTAAAACGTAGATAGACAAAATAATATACGCACCACTCTCTTATATGCTTGAATTGGCCTAGGTTGGGTTCCCTCAATTCGGACCTAGGGATGAGTACGTTGAGATGGTGATGCGTTCCGAGATTACAGCGCATTCTAAATGAAGTAATTAGAGAATAGGTGAATATGCAAGAGGATAAAATAGAATAGATAGAAGGGAGAATAATGTGTTAGTTGAGCATCTACAAAGAAGCTTCCTCAGGGATTCAGGGACGATGGACCTTGCAATATGGAATGGGATACTCTCAGGAGGATACATAAGGATGAGAAGGAGACTGAGGTGAACACAGGGGCAAGAAGTGAAGGAAGCCGTGCTCCGCAGATAAATGAAACTAAGCTCATAACGGAGTAAAATGGTGTGAAGGATACGAGAAACGACAAATGTCCTCGTAATCAGGATAACCATAAAAGGAAATAAATTCAGAATAACGTTAACTTGTGTTTGCTTTGGTTTGAATTTTCACTCTAACCCAGGCGAAAAGAAATAATCGTCATCTGTTTCATTTTGGAAGCCGTGACGTAAATCAACTCAAATAAGTTACTACTTGATATCACAATTTTTACCTTCGATTTTTTAAAAATGAGTTACACATGAGGAAACAAAATTTATGTTGTTTTAAACTAAAAATACAAATAAACTTGAATACATAGCCTATTTTTAGTATGAATACAAACGAAATATGTACGACGCTCGTTATTATTTACCGGAACAACAGGATTATAAAAATGTTTTTGAAAGTACCACTCATAAAATAAAAATTCATATGGAGGTCAATTTCTATCAACAGAAGTATAAAAAGAATGATTCGAGTTGTAGTTCAAAGTTAACATTATTTGTTTTTCATTTTCATTGCAGAGTATAAACAAAATCAGCGTTATATTGATGTTAACATCGACCTCGGGAAGGGATTCTGTTTGTAAAGAAAATTGACGTGATGAGTCAAGCATGCAGACCAAAAACACATCGATGATATCATGTGTCCGAAAGGGAAAAAAATGTTTCCTTATCCTAATGTGTACGAATCGCGGGACTCACGGAAGGAAGAGTGTGGGAAGAGAAGTTTTCGAAGTCTCTGTTATGGAGGCAAGCGACGTCGGCGGGGGGTGACATGGTTTTATGTCGCAAGTGTAATCAATGTGAATCGGATGGAAAAGAAACACTGCGGGCATGTGAGAGGAATGATTCGTCCATCAAATAAATAGGTCACGAAAGTACTCGTTTTCTCTAGAAATTCAAAGAAGCGCTGTTGTTATATTGACGCTACCTTTGAAATACTATTGAGCAAATGTAATTTTGATGAGCCATTGCGTTCTCTTTAGTTTTCTGTACCGAAAACAAATTATTTCTTATTGCAAATGGGTGAGTAGAATGCAGCTATTTTTTTGTTACTGGAAGCAGTCACAATTGTACCAAACTTTGAGACATTTGAAAATAAAGTACAAAAACTATTGACTATGATTATTAAAAATAAATAAGAATATTCTTGAGATTGAAAGGGAAGAATTTTTTCAAGTGAAACTACAACGGCCTTATTTCATCTTTTGTGATTAGATTTGTACATTCTTATGTTTTGTTAACGTTCGGTATTAAAGACTATGAGTCACAGTACATGGGTGGTCAGAAACGTTTCCGACCTAACAAAGATACAAAACATTTTTTCTGAAATTTTCTGAGTCATAACATTTTCAGACTACCCACGTATATAGAATGAAAATTCAATTAAGAGTACCTAGGTATGCCATTCTACTGCATAGGTATTTAGACAATACATTTAATAATGTGGTGAGACTACGGAGACGTGGTTTAATAACCATCCGTAATTACTGTGCGTGAAGCTCTTTCTATCAAGCGTAAAAGTTCTTATCATGCGCGATGTTGAATTTTATATTTTTGGCAATATTGTGACTTATTACTGATTACTCATGTCTTTGCAATTCAATTATGACCCATAATAGGGTGCAGAATAATGCTTTCTTTATTTTATTATGCATGTGGTATCAGGTTGTCTTGGTAATTATGCTAATGGAATTATAAAAAGGGAAACATGGAATTTGCGTGGAAAGAAAGCATATACTATATGTAGGAAACTATTGAGAAGTTGATGTTCAATTTCAAATACATAATCTTTTGTTGCTCATCTTGAAGCCACTCCGTATTACATTTGACCCAGATAATTCTATTTATGAAAATGATAACTATTTGCGTTAAACGGTTATTTCAAGTTAGCTTTTTAAACGGATCCTAGGAATTACTCGAATTGTTACGCCATCCAGTTGATATGCAAAAACCGTAGTTCTGGAGAAAAATATAAAACGTGTCCGAGAAATCAGCGTGAAGTGATGTTGCTTGCCGTTCACCCGTGAAAACTAAGCCCCGTCTCCCTTGTCCCTCCATCAAGCGACGAGAGCACTGATTGAATTCCAAATAAAATACCAAAACTGCTCACGTGTATTCTGTGAAAGATTTATTTCTATGCCCACCAATGAATACTCCGGTAAAGGAGTGACTACTTTACATAGTTTATTCGTGAAATATCTTTTTACGAATTATATAAGGATAACATTAAATAAAATATTGTGTAAAGCTGAAATTGTTGGAGAAAATTGCATTTATATTCTCTGCAAGTATTATACGATATTTGTTTCATTAAATCTCATACCACTTGCTTTGGCGCAAAAGTTTTTGTTTTAATAAAAATTGTTCATTGTTAGGTTCTTTGATACATCAATGTTATACGTGTGTCCTTGAACACTTGGAGTGAGTCATATAGCTGAATTACGTCAAATACTTATATTTATATATTTTATTATTATAAATATATTACACTGGACTTAATAATATAATATTTCAATATTAATACATAATGCTTTGCCATTACTACAGCCTTCCCTCCTTCGCTCCTTCTCCTTCCCTCCCCCAATCCAGCCTTCCCCCTATCCCCCCTGTGGCTTTTGTTCTCTTCTCTTCACCTGTCCCCTCTTTTCCTGTATAAATATATATATATATATATATATATATATATATATATATATATATATATATAATGTGTTTGTGTGTGTGTTTCTTACCTGAATATGTTACGCTGTAACGAATCTTAGGGCATAATGAAAACACTCTACGTGAAAACGCAAACTGTAATAGCTTGAGTAATAACTACTTGTTATTACTCTAGCTATTACAATCGTAAAGCAAAGAGTAATAACTACTCTTATCTTGTAACTAAATTTTTCTCCAGTCTACATCTTGTGAGGGATGATTTATTTCAAATACATACTCCAATAAACATCGATCACCGTATTGTCACACACTTTCCTGTTGGAAAGAAAATAAATTTGCTTTGCCAAAATATTACCTATGGTTATTTTTGGAAGCTCTGTTGCATTTTTATTTGAAGTTATTTACAAACGGTATGATATCATATCAGAGTGACAATAAGAGTCTCTTAAAAAAATTAATTCTGAATTAATTTGTTTAGGTTAATGACCAAATTTTTTCCGTGAAATAAAGTGCAATTTTAGGTAGAAAACAGAGCCATAAAATGGAAAGGGGTCTTTTCCGAATGAATGAAGAGAAACAATAGTAAATAATTCTCTTAAATAATGATTAAGCGTAATATCTAAAGATAACCCTGGGAATTGAATATGGGGCGAAGTCTAATTGTAGGTGTTTCCATACTCGCATTAGTAGTGTTTTTGGTCGATAAAATTTACCATTATGTTTTAGCAACATTTGAGGATGTTTTGGAACAAGGAGGGTGGGAGTGGATAGTTGACAGAAATCAAGAGTCAGCTTTCTCATGAGGGAAGAATCAATTTCCAGGATATACTCCGAGGGTCCCATAATTCAACATCCCTTCCTACAGATGATATGGTTCACCTAACATCCTGTCAACTCATCTCCTTTGAAAAGGCCGTAAAACTTCTGCCATTTCTGACTTCTGCCAGGACTAATGACATATGATTTGCACCAAGGATTGAACTATGGATTCAAAGACTACTGCTGACAATACCATGTATTGACAATACCAGTGCATCCCCATAGTGGGTGATCCCCATTAATGGAATAGAGTATTTTGAAATTAATGCCATATTGTCATTTTATAAAAATATCTATCGTTTTTATAATAACTATGTTTCGAGGAATAAGACAACATTTGTACAGCCCCAAAGAGTTATTAATACGGTGCTACCGGTTTCATCACACATGTGATATCTTCAGGTACCAGTACCTGAAGATGTCACCTATGTGATGAAACCGACAGTGGCGTATTAATAAAATTTTGTGAATTTACAAAGTTTGTCTCATTCCTCAAGATGAATACTAACGAAGTTAAGCTCAATACCATTGATAAAACTCTGTTACGTTTAAATTGAGCATTTAGGAAGGTAATGAAAAATAAAACATCATATTCTACTTTAAAATATGTTAATTTAAAACATGAAATTTTACGCGTCCGCTAAAAATCCATTTAAATGAAACAAGAATCAATTTAAAACAGATAAATTTTAATGCACATCGATTTTGAATAACATGTGTGAATATTTTAATTAAAAAATTATAGACATTCATTCGATATGTTACTCAATTTTTTGGCTTGTTTCAATGGACTTGAATGCATTACTCTCGAGTACGCAATTTCATGGTATGAATTGTTATCAAAATCTATAATATTGAATTAAAATATTCAACAAATTTGGATTAAAAGCTTAAAAGTAATTTTTTATCGTTTGCCTTTATAAAGACAATATGCATTACGAAATTATCAACTTTAATAGAAATGAGAGGCCAAAAATACAGCCGAGGGTTTTTATAAATGCTTTTTGCATATAATTTCATTCATAACCTTATACTGCCAAAGAGCATGTTGTAGGTGATGGTTAGCGCCCTTTTGTCGGCGGTGCGTTTTCTGAAGCAGCGACGTTTTTGCAGTGTGAAATTCGGGAGTGGCAAGATACTTTTTTATAGCCAAAAGGAAATGAGCAGATGGGGGTGAGTGTCTGAAATCTGCCTCCTGGCGACCCAACTTCGACGGCCCCCGCAGTGTCTGGCGGTAGATGAAGTGAGGCCAGGCTTATGGTGCGCTGCGGTGTGTGAGATATATGGCGCGGAAACGGTTTTCGTATGCACTGTGTGTGGCCTTTGAAGGGTTTTTCGCATGGGTGTGTTTCGGCGGGGAATTCATGTGGGTGGGGATGGAGCCTGCGGGAAGAAAGGAGAAAAAAGAAGAATGGAAAAGATTTTAGAGTTTTTCCACCATGTGGACAGAATCCGAGGGCAAATAGAGCGTGATGGAATCGCAGAGAGGGCGGGAAGTAGTTCTCTTCTTTTATTTTTCCATTCGCCCGCAGGGCGAGTGCTTCTCAAGGAAGGGGTATTGGAATTGCTTGGAAAAGCGACGTCTTGGGAATTGCAACATGGGGTGGTTTTAGGGGTGAAAATGAGGGAATAATATCGTGGAAACTTGGCTGAAAATGAAAAAATTATTGGGGAGAGCTAAGACGGAAAAATATCTCTCTTTTGTAGTCGGATTCCGATTTTATTAGTTTACCCAATGTCTATGTTCAGGTTATTTAGATAACGTTGATAAAGTCATTTCGTTTCTTTAGTCATGAGGAAACACTGGAGAGACTAGTGCTTCCCATCTAGGTGGATATAATAAAATTATCTCTTGTTAGAGCTAATTCTCGCAAATGTTCTATATTCAACACATTCGTTCCAACAGAAATATAGTTTTTGGTAATTTTGGTGATACTTTTAGAGAAATTAATGCTTCACTCATTTTTTAGAGATTAATAACAAAAGAAGGTTAAGCAAGAAAAAAACCCAGATCAGTGAATCATGAGGTATTTATTCTCGCTTTAGATCGTTAAAGAAAACTTAATTTTCAATCTCTCTCAATTTTAGTCGGAGAAAGTATGGATTCGAACTCGAAAGCATGTCAAATACGCTCTCGTGGTAATTTGAAGTAGTACATGCAGATAAATCCCTATAAGTGAAGTCCAAAGCGTTCGACAGTTGTAGAGAGGAGAAAAAAAACTTATCACCAGTCAACAGCAACCGGTGCCTTTTCAATTCGTCAAATTTTCAGGTTAAAATGTCCGCCGGAATGTTTTTAGCACCAGAGGCAAGGGCATTCAATCCCATGGCGTTTTCTCGTCCTCGCACAACAGCGTATTGTTCAGTAATCCCATCTACATCCGTGGGGAAGTAAATTTGGAGCGAAACATTTTTATTTTTTGAACAGGGCGCTGGACTCGAATATAAAAGGCGGTGATGCGGAACCAAGACAAAGTTAGGGTCTGCTGCGACGACGCGGGAGAGAATGGGAAGGTGGGGCGGGGATGAGACAAGCTTGAGTCAGGGGGGGCTGAGGGAATGGGCGAATTTTGGGGGCGGACGTGCCGGGGGAACGCTTGGAGTTTTGACGTGGCGCGGCAGGAGAAAGGAAGGTTAGAGGCTCGGGCCAAGTGCAGGGGCGAGCGTGCGCTCGCGTATGAAGGAGAGGAGGGGGTCGTTGGAAGATAGGGAGAAAGGGAGTGCATGATGGTGACTTCAAACCCTCCCAAACATTGGCTTATGGAGGAATCGGAGAGATATATGAGACGGGGAAGAAAAGGCGGCGTCGCGCGGAGGTACGAAGCGTAACAGGAGGTTGATTTGGTCCAGCAGGAAAGAGGAAGAGAAAAGCTTCTCTGTCTCCACGAGAGTTGATGTAGAATTCGTTCGGAGTCGAAGGGGGTTCACTGGGAGGTGGGCCAGCTGGAAGGGGGCGGGGTGACGCTGGCTGGGGAGAAGAGGGAGTGAAGTACAGAGATTGGGCTGGATTCTCGCAGGAAGTGGGAGGAGGATGCTTACGAGGGGAGCGAAAGGGATGGAAAATTGTTCTGTTAGGTCACGTCTTTTACGTTCTGGTTAGGTCAGGGACTTGAAGGAAACCTTATGGAGAGTGGAAGCTGTGACTGCAACGGGCGGAATAATAAATTTTGCCCGGGACGAAACCGAAATGGAAGGAAATAAATGATTTGGAAAGGAGTGGAACCGAGGAGGAGGCTAGCGTTTTTTGTCAGTTTAAATTGCGCTTAGAATTGGGGGAAAATGTTCTGGTTCTCTCAAGTTTCTATTGTTGCAGAATGTTCGCTCATTGTCAAGATTTTAAGACATTTGGTACACATCGTACAAGATGTAGGAATTGATATCGCGACATAAGGTTTTTGCTCTAGACCCTTTAGAAACTCAGGGTTGCAAAAGTTTGTAGCCCTCTTAGAATCGTTTGGAAAAAACACAGTTATATGTAATTATCAGTTACATTAAATTAACTCGTGGTTATTTTATTTTTAGTATTTAATTTATATTTTAAATATTTGAATATTTTTAAGACGAAATGTCTATTTGCGTAAGCTGTAGCGAGGGTTATCACGCGTGAAATAAAAAAAATGATTTGAGTTCTCTTTTCACCCAGGAGTAATATATCCAGTTTTTAAGTCTTCGCCAGAAATATTTTTGTGCGCGAATAAGTTCCAAGACCCTCAGTCATTTTAGGCTAGTAAACTGTCTCATCTATCCCATCTAACTATTAATTCCTTTCATTATAAAATATTGATTTACGATCGCACAGGGGTAAAGTCAGGGATGGGTCAAGTGTCGAAGGATGATAATGGAGTGAAATTGGACTAATATATGTCAGTTGCGAACAAAATTGTATAACGCCAATGTTTTGCAATGACGAGGCATGAGGAATTCACTTATCAGGTGTTTGACGCCTTAACTAGATGATGGATATTATTAAATTTGTCTATGCCTAAATTTCATGTTCAAGCAGAAATCAATCGCAACATTTCTGCTGTTACTTAACTACAAAGGCTGTAGAGGGTCATTATAGGAAAACGCATTATTAAAATATTTTTTATGTCATGTGCTTATCATTTGTAAGAGGGAAATGATCATCAAGCAAAGGTAGTGTATTCAAATTATAACGTGTGCTGGTTTTTATCCACGGAGTATGTACAAAGACTGGATGTAAATACTTCATTTTCATATATATGTATTATGAATAGTGTTATTGATTTCATATATCGTGTTCTGATATTTGAATTTGTGCGATTTTCATTGGCGCATTTACTTTTTAAAAATACTGATTTTATTTCATGAATTTTTTACTTAATTTTATATATTGACAAGTACCTTTAATGCTTAGAAATGCCGTAGAATTGCCGAGGAGTAGCAAAAGTAAGATTTTGATTTGGTAGCGTTTCTATGATCGAAAATTACGTGATTTTTACAAGGTTATAAATTTTTTATTAGGTTTGAATATACCTGAAATAACTGGAAGAGCAATTTATCTTTAACAATTAGGGAACAAATAAGATATGAATAACGAAAGAAGGTTTTTGACAGTTCGTATGAAAACCAATGGAAAGTCATAAAAGCATTGATAAGATGTAAGTTGGAGAAATATGAGAACCGTGTCATTTGGAGTAATGGAAACGAGTTCTTTTCCTCCTATTAATACTCGTATTCTTACTATAGAAGAATACGACAGCGATTCCAAAATAGATACAGATTTTGGGGATTACAGATCAAAAGTAAGCTATGCAAATGTTGAAAATCTTGTTGAATCATGCCAAAAAAATGTTTGTGCAACCTAACATTAAAATACTTTGTAGTAGTAAAACATTTTTTGATACCTACTACTTTAGTTGAAAATCACTGAGGATTAAGATAAATTGTAAAAACGCCTGGAGATATCAGGTTGAGCAATCGTGAAAAATTAGAACGTAGCACTTGGCAAAATCAATCTTGGCTTTTATGTAGAGGGTAAAAATAACGTATATTGCCATAATGGGGAACTACATAAATAGATTGCTGATGATCTACAGAAAATTATACAGGATGGACTAAACTAATAAGTCCTAAAAGTAGGAATATATACAAAAGAAGAGAAACCGAGAACTTAGATAAAGTAAGGAGAGGAAATACCAAAAAAGAATATTTGGACGATCTATGCGTGGAGGTTAAAGAAACTTTGAAAGGAAGAAAAAAATGATAGTCTTATGAATAAATGAAAATGTTTCTCCATGAAGAGTTGCAAAAGTAGGGAAACACGAATAAAAGTGAAACTATACTGAGTAATAATATTAATTAAATCATGAAAAGAATTAAATAATATTTTCAGAAGTTAAACGAAGGGCAAATGTGCCATTAAATATTGCAGAAAAGGTAAAATTGGATGGATAAACCTAAACTGAATGAAGAGTTTGAATTGACGGTGAAAAAACTGAAGCATAGCAAGGCCCGGTGAGAGAAAACATTCCGTCAGAGCTTCTCAAAGCAGAAGGATCAAAGACGAAAGTCAGGCTCTATAGACTTCTCTGCATATTATGTGAACATAGAAAGCTCCCCGCTGATTTTGGTGGTCTCCAAAATTCCAGCTAAGGAGTAACAGAGGAGAAAGAGACTAAAGGAGGGTGAAAGAAGAAAACAGAGGAGACTGAATTCAATTGAGCTGCCAATGCCTGAATCCCTATGGCGAAACCGAAGTGTACCGATTGGCAAACGAATGAAGTTCTCCAAAGAATGGGCGACTAGAGCAGTTTGTGGAAATTTATAGCAGAGAGACGAGTGCAACTTTTTGGAGACCGATTGAGGCATGAAGGTCTGCCAAAATTGACAATGGACGGGATTCGAATGCAAAGAAGGATAAGGGGAGGCGACGTTTGCAGTACCTACGCCAGATAATGAAAGGTATAGGATTCAAGAAATGAAAATGGTGGAAAAAATAGAGGAGTGGGGTGTTGCTGCCAACCGATCTCTTGATGATTCAAGGAAAAAGAAATAAAAGTAACTAATTTGAGAAAATCTTCATGAATTTTTCCGAAAACTTTATGTAGTTTTAGGCTAACGTATTCAATACATCGCAGTTGTAGAATTATATGAATACATCATTTATATACGCTTCTAAAATTGATCGAGAATGTTGAAAGTCGTCCGCTCATCTTCTTTTCCCCGCTTATTTTCACGTTTATTATTAAATGAACACTTTCATTTTGGAAAAAATATTTTGGTATGTATTATTCAAAAGTATTTCCGTCGTGGATGCCGTTTCAAATAAGATAACTTTGGTAACTTTTATGAAAAGCGTTAAATTTATTCAAATGATATTAAATATACATTTTCAGAGTCTCGGCGTTGGGTTGTACGAGATGAAACCGACGTAAAATACAACATTGTCCCCATAACAGACGCCACTCTATAGACCAAGTCTGATGTTTCGCATTCATTCTAAATTGTGCAAATATTCCGCAACGCTCAATTACTCTGACGAAATGGCCGATCCTAGTGCACGCCTATTTTTTATATCTTTTAGTGTATCATTTTCATCACTTCTATAAAATGTGGTTTTCTTCCAATTTTTACATGAAATTCACACCTTACATGTATCTCTACCTCTTTTTTGTCGACTGGATTCAATCAACCAAGAGTGTGATTGGTTTTTCTCAGTGCCTGGCTAGTGAGTAGTGAGCTAAGCTGAGGCTAGTAACAAGTGAGGTAATCGCAGTGTTAGGCTTATTAGAACACTATTTATTATAAGTTACAAATAATTCATTCTTGATCTAATTCTAAAGTTCACTCACTCTCTCATAAGTCTTCGTCTAAGACCTTGAGCAAACTTTTTAGTCAAAATCGGAATGCTTTATGAACTACAGCTGTGGAATTTGTAGGATATATAAAATTATATAGTCGGAAAAGATGCTTAGCAAGGAAATCTAACGATTATATTAAAATAGGATATTTAAAAGAATATCTTCGGACCTATCTTCAATGAGATGAAGCAAGAAAATGGATGATGGTCTGAGGTTGAAGGAACTATCTTACGGATCTTCGAAGTCCCCTTAATGAACTTAATTATCTTTCCCCGTGGTCGGAATAGATTGGGTCCAAAGAGGTAAAGAGATACGGCTGTGGCTGAGGGAATGTATGATGTGTTAGCCCGAGGGTCGACAGGCGAAGAGAAGGGAAGGGGCCGGACCGAAAAATGACAGCGATTCCCGCGGGCACGTCCCAAGCGCAATGCCCAAAGTGGAAGTACTTTTATTGCTTCTCTCACGAATTTCCACCCATTAAAGAAGTCTTTGAGTCCGAAACTGATGCCGTTTATGGCTCCATCAACCCCTTGATTCATTCTTGTCTCCCCTCTTTATGGTTTCAAATCCTCTCAGCATTGACAGAGAGAAGGAATGCTAATTTGCTGTTAATACTATGGAATATCCATTTCAACTGCAGTGGTATCATGATAGTAACTGATGAACTATATAAATATTGTTCATTTGCTAGGAGGAAATTATAATTAGAACCTCTCACTTATATTTACGATGGAATAAAAGAAATAGACTCCGTCAAAGTCTGAGCTAGGTTATGGATACTTTTTTACGACTTCAGCCCAGGGTGAGTAATCAGATCAGCGATTACTTTCTTGGAAGAGACTCATTATCAATACAGGAAACAAATCGATCAAAGCTATATTTTGGAAGGAATCGGCTAGAAATTTTTAGATATTGTTGTGAACATATCGCTGTTATATTTTATAACAGTTAAAGTACTCCCACTCAGATTAAATTCAGTTCTTCATGCTTTCTACTTTCGCTTCTAAAAATTCTATTTACTTACTTCCTCTGGCAAACTTGATCCATTCTTTTCTTCATCGCCCCACGAGCTTTCAAGACCTTATCTCGTTTTTCTATCTCCTTTGAATTTCGCCCGAACAATTCATCTCATTCAATTCCGGTGGTAACACTTAATTATGTATCGTATTCTATATCAAACTGTTTTATTCAATATGTTCTTCTTCATAGTCATATCATTATTGCCTGCTATCTACGTAAATCGTTATTAAGCAAAGGCTGGCTTCGGGACCGTAACATATTCTTCACTGATTCTCTTGTTGAAGTCTTTATTTAGAGCAACTACCATCAGTTCCCTTTTTGATATAAACTCTGACACAATTATTATCTCAATATATCATTTGCATTAGTAGTTATCCGTATATATACTTTGAACGTATATGCCAAAGGAAATAAGGGATTTATAATAATCAAGTCATCCTCGCCATGAGGAGGGTACGAAATCGGTGTAGCTTTGGGGCCATCTCTAATAACTAATATTTATTACTCCCCGCAGCCATAACTCCTGCCTCCCTAACTATATTTTCTTATTCAGACCCTCATGCCGTCTACTAGTCTCCATATGATCGGAAAGGCTCTTTCTTCCTCTTTTGTGCTGTCCAGCTTTTTCTCTGTCATAGGTTTTAGACTGGAACTTACTCCAAATATCTCCTTCACTTGAGGGTAGAGAAAGAAACTTTGCAATTCCACATAAAGATTTATTACTTCAAACGGCCATGTTTTTGATGCTGCACATCATCATTAGGTGACACAGAAAATGTTTTCAACTTATATAGTCTGGCTCCAAGAGGGGAGGAAGGTAGGAGGAGTAAGGGAGAGGGGTTAAGTTGAGTACTGGTGCAGCAGCCTATTAGAGGGATAGGGGAGGGGGGGTGTTTGTCCGCAATGGTTTGACCCCCATTAAAGGACGGTCGATGGTCATTACTGCCTTGGTGGGAGTGGGGGTGGTGTGGAAAGATATTAGAGTCTTTTAGGAAATTTAGGATTGGGGAACGGGAGACGTATATTGTTTCGTTGACCACCTCAAATCTGTCCGACTGAAGGGTTCGCAAAATTTCCAACTCCTCCAAAGCATTCAACATGTGTCCTTTCTTTTCTGTGTGAATAATATCTACTGTGAAGTTACTTGTATGATTCTTTTCCAAGAGGGTTTGGCGAATTGGAATCTGTTGTCTTTCTTTGTGAAGCATTATCTGTGCTTTTTATTCCTAATATCGAATATCCTCCCTGTCCGTCCAATAGATGGCGTTGCAGTCCGCACAATTGAGTCTATAAATACCACTTCGTTGCATTATGTAATTTTGTCTTTGGGTGAACCCATTATGTTTAAAGAGCGTGTGTCGTAAAACGCTGTCTTGATTTTGTTCTTGGAGAGTATTTGTTGTATCTTGAATGAAATTTGGCCAAAAAATGGAATTCTTCGACATTGATGCTCGTCATTTTTAGATACATGGTATATAGTTTCTGGGCTATCTGTGTTTGTTTTCTGTCGAACATGTTGGCAATAATTTTTCCCTGCACCCATTGTTTACTGCAATTTGTTTTATAATACGGAGTTTCCTAGTTTGTTGTGTGGTGACTTTGGGATGTTCCATACCCTGTGTAACATGGCATGAAAGGCCGCTCTTTTTGTGAATGGTGCTATAGAAGAGAATGCAGAAAAGTTGTATTTGAGCACCACCTCCTGTGATGAGTGAGTGGTAAAACTTATAAGCATTATGTGTGAATCAAAGTAGTTTTGTGTTCAACGGCAAACATTATACACAATTAGAAGGTCTTGTCATTGGCTAGCCCGTCTCTCTCATCCTAGCGGACATTTGCATGGACAATTGGTAAATACAGTCATTTGCTTCAAACCATCCCCTACAAAAAAATGTATCTTGGTTCCGATATGTTGACGGTATCTTCTGTGTTTGGACTGGATCCACAAGACAATTTTTTGACTTTGTCAAATTCTTTATATGAATGTTTATAATTCACAAATGAGTTGGAATCAGACGATGCCTTGAATTTCCTGGATTTGGCTGCAAAAATAATTAAACAAAGTTTTGACCTTTCCATATACAGGAAAAAGTATTATTCCGAAAAAATTATCCACTTCAAATCCAAGCGTCGTGTAGCGCTGCGCTTTTTGTTATTTAATTGTCGTGTCTATTGTTATCCCTGCTAATAGTCCGTTGTAAAGGTCAAAAAGTGCTCTTTTCGGACTAAGTTTAAATAAATAAATGAGAATATTTTCTCCTCGCCAATAGACATTACAATTCTCTTTCTCATACCCCTCCCACCATATTTCAGTCATATATCATGGGATATTAGAGCACTATTTATACCTGATTACTCAGAAGAATTAGAATATTGTTAACTTAGTGGTTTGGGTTACACTCTCTTGACGTTATGAGAAAAACAAGTTTGCATTTTTCCACAGATTTATTTGTAACGACCAACGCGTTTCAGTTCATCGACCCATCTTCCATCATCTTGTACGTGAAGATGGTTCGATGAACTGAAACGCGTTGGTCGTTACAAATAAATCTGTGGAAAAATGCAAACTTGTTTTTCTCATAATGACAAACTTGACGAATGAACTTTAAAATGACACTACATCTTGCCTAAATCTGTTGAATATGTTATCTTTTGACGTACTTAAGAGTTAGTATTCAATCCACTGCATACATTGTACTCTTTATCTCACTTAATGGAAATAAACTTGGGAGTACATCCTGCCCGGAGTAACTTCGGTCTATACGAAATGGGGAAAATATATACAAGATAAGGTGGCAATGAAATAACGGGTAAGAAAATGGTAAAGGATATAATGTCGTCTATATTTAAGTATTTTGGTTTTAAATGTAATCCAACCAATTCAAAGTGTGTAGGAGATTGTGGGTGGTTCCACTTCGATATTTTTCCGGTGGTTCACTTTGAATGGTTCAAATTCTCGGAAAGGTTGAGATTTTATTTCCTTTTTCTACGTTTAATCAACAACTTTCACAAACTAGCGTCATCCTTACAGATTGTTTGTTTAGATGTTTATATTTAAACCATTCACGCTCTATTGGATAACACTATTTTGACTCAAAATGTGATCCGAACAAGCCTTTAGTACAGTGAGGAGGTAGGATTTAGTTACACTTTGCTAAAGTATGCTCTTTGTGTGAATTACTTCAATTGCTGTGGTGGAATGTACTTTGGACTCTGTTCCATCATTCCATAATGAATACGGATTAAATGGTCGCATGTTTTGGTCATGAGAGTTGGTGACTTCAGCCATTTCAAAGTGACACGACGGTCGTCAGGGCCATGAGGCCGGATCAATTTCGGATAGGACCAAAATATTTGCGAAATTGCCATTTCCCCAAAGGTGTTCTCAAAACTGTGATTACCGCTCGGATCTGCAGGCATAACATGTGTCGCTTTCGCCTGGAATGTCCCTATAAAGATCCAAATAAAATACCCGACCCTCGAGTTCATTCCTACTCCAGTAAACTCCATTACTCTGTAAACATTTTCATTAACGTTAATCCACTCTTTTTTTTCAAACTATTAATCCAAATACACGATCAAAACAAAACCATTCTTTCTATAATCTCCATTGATTTTAATTAGCAACTTCAATGCTGAGTTTTCCTCATTGTGTAACTCCATTTTCTAAACATAAAGTAAGATCAATGGTAATTTTCTGTAATTTTGCTCGCTATTCTGTACCCAATACTGCCTTTCTCAAATCTATTTTTCCCATCATAACATCCAATATCTCTTAGCACAAGCTTTTTATTTTTATTTTCTATTTCTCAGCAAATTTTCCAGTATTACTGAAACCGCCCAAAGGACATCCATCACATTTCGTCCCGTTTATATTTTTCAGTTTGTAAACTATATTCGGTGTAGTTTTTACATCGTCATTGCTCTTTTTCTACTTTAATAGCAAGTACGAACTCTGCAAATGTCTACATTTTTCTATGCACAGGATCTGTCTAAAAATAAGTAGGTAAATCCGGGGAAAATTTTGATTGCAAATCAAAGTAAAAATTTCTGAAATTCTTCAAAATAGCACTTTTGTGCATCGACAAACCGATGCCAGCGTCTCTGCCAGTCGTTCAATCTACCTCGTTCAGGTAACTTGTCACGGCCTCTTCGACATTACACATCGTTCCAAAATGGTTGCCTTTCAAAGATTCTTTTTATTCTTTGGAACAAAAAGAAGTTCGGAGGTGTGATATCGGGTCTATGGCAGAATTGTCACCTTGTACTTGGCCGGGTACTCGGTCACGAGGAAGGTGGTGTGGGATGGTGTGGTGTCGAGGAGCATCCTCCAAGTTGCCAAATATCTCCTTTCTGACGCATTTTACTCTTTTCCGCAGACTTTCGAGGACTTCCACGTAAAACTTACTGTGCAATATCCGTCCTTGAGGTAAAAACTTCGCAAATAACTCCGAAAAAATAAAAACTCATTCTATTGGTTTTGGGACAGACCCTGTACTTTCAATGAGTTTATCAAAATGTTATCTTTGCTCTTTAGTTTTCTCGCCTGAGTTTAACATTCAAGTGCCATCTCTCCACTTCTTTCTCTATTCAATTTTTCTAATCCTGAGTCTCATAATCCATGGCTTCCAAATTATTTTAATTTGTACTATTTCTATTGTTTCCTTGTAGCTATTCTTATCCCTTTGGAAGGTCTTTTGAATTTTCCCTTGAATACTCCAAACATTTATCCCCTATTAGAATATTATTCAAGTGCTTCTTATTATTATTATTCTCTCCTTCCCGTTAAAGCTTCTAGTTTCCACTTTCGCGCCCTCTTTTCTCTTTTAATCTTCTTGAATTTTAAGTTCCATATAAAAGCCCCTGAATTATGATCTAAATCTCTATCTACGCCCATGGAGAGGTGCGGTTTGATGGCGCTCTTCCTAAGTACATTATAAGTAAATATCATGTAATTGGTATATACCTTTAATCCTTGGCATTTTTGCGTGTAACTCTAGGTGTGTATTAATAATGTTTGAATAAACTCTTAGTTATTATTAAATTCCATAAAAACGAAACTCTTAACTCACCATTGTTATTTATTAAATGATTCCCTTTCTTCATTCTCCTACCTTCCTTCTTTGGTTTTTAAAAGATAAGGTGTCTAACACAATAAAATCTTGATGGGCGTATTTCTAGTACAGATTTCATCAGTGTATAATGGTTTCGCTGTAAAAGTTTGAGTCAAAAATATTTGATGCGGGCGAAATTCGTAACGTAAATCTATTCAAAAAAATATTTAGAAACGTAAAAGTTCAGTCTGGATATAACATTATTTTACTGAGAGTCATGGCTATCTATAAGTTGTTCCTGCTAACTACGGAATTCAGGCGAAGTTGTTCGCTCTCTCTCTACCATGACGCGACTCCGTTTTTGTTTATATTTTTGCTTGCGTGCAGCCTCGTGGATCGAATCTTAAATGGTCCAAATGACATGATTATGACGATTCAGGAGTTTTATATTTCCTGTACATCACCCAATGGAAATAATAAATCGAGTTGGGTTTTTCACGTACTTTTTCTGAATAACATTGCATGATTATCACTTGTAAAGCTTGCCCTCTGTCTGCTGTCTGACGCTTGTGGAGTTTCTTCATAGAAAAACAGACTCTAAAGTAGATAGGCTTTATTTTACGGTATTGAAAAGCGGTTAATAGCTCCAAAATATTATGAATTTAAAAAAACAAATGCTATTTTTCGTTCTATATAGGCTATTACTACATGGTTTCTATTTGTATACACATATAAATACGAAATTTAAACGTTGGCTTCTATTACAAAATTTACCAAAGTTTTTATACCGAAATCGGTCAGCTTTAATTTGCTGATTTTAAATATTACAAGATAAATATAAATGACCGTTGAAATATTCAAAAAAAGCTCAAAATATTACCGCCTACTCAAAACGTCCTCGAATCATCCGAGTTCTGCTTTGTAGGTTTCTGAATTTCCGCATTTTTTTGCGAAAATCACTGCGGCTTGCGGTAGCGCCGGGGTCGGGTTAGAAAATCACGATCTTCGTCTGTCAGCGGGGCTCCCTGGGTAGAATCGCTCAATATTGGACTCCAAAACGAGAGAGTCCTTGCTTTTTGGTAGCGGACTATATCCTGCCTGCCGAGGCAACGTGCGATCACCGTTCGGTGAAGCGCGGCGTTGAATTATGTGTGTGGAGCGTTTTCCGCGCTGTCAACCAGCTGGGGCGACCGTCCCAACCGACTTTTCGGTCTCCAAATTCTCCAACATTTTACCTAAGATTGGGATCCCGAACACGTCACACATCTTTTATTTATCTTCGAGGTGTGACTCATCTGGCTATTTTCTTTTAATAGGTACCGAAAGTTGCAGTGGTGTCATTCCCGGAAAGGTCTCTATCTTAACGGTGGCCGCTGGCCTAACCCTTTGGCCTGTCTCAGCGGGTACAGGAGAAGAGAGATTTTCTCGATATTTTTATTTCGTAATAAGTCGCAAAATATACGCATAAAATATATGAGGGACTTAATCCCACTAAAACTGGAAAACTTTTAGGCAGGATTGCTTGATCGGTTGATGGATTTTCACTGATTTCATGGGTATTTTAAGAAATGAATCCATGCAAATTTGGGTAACAGTTGAATTCAGGTTACATGTACTTCTTTATGGATAGCGTTTTTGTGCTAATTTTTCAAAGTAATAAACGAGTTAACTATTTATTTCGGCTAAATTTATTGATTTCGCGTGTGTAACATCTCATTGACTCGAACGGAGGTTGCATGAAAGGTTTCAGACCCCAAACATGAAGATAACAGTACCCTTCAACAAAAGTTGAAGTATGTATTTGGATGGTACTCGACAAAATCAATTGATAAATTAATAAGCCCTTAATTGTTGCCTGAAAATCGTTTGAGTAAGTCGTTGTAAGGTTTTTTGTGAAAAAGGAAAAAATGGGTTTCGAGCTGTCATTTAGTGCTTGTTTTTGAAAGCGAATACACCTACGATAATCAAAGACGACTTGGAAGCTGCGTTCGATGATTCTGTAGCATCATTTATGGCCGTGAAATTTTAGGCAGCTGGATTTAAACGTCGCCGTACGAACTTGGAAAATGAGGAGCGCTCTAGACGGCCAAGAACTTCGACAATCACCAATCGGAACCACCAACATCGAAAAGCTTCCCCAAATGGTATCGGAGGACCGTCGAATTGTTTAGTCTAGAGAGATATCAGATCAGGCTTATCGAAAGAACGTGCTTGTCATATATTGATTGAAGAACTGGAAATATTATTCACGCGCTGGGTGAGTGTTCGCTCACTTTGGACCAAAAGCGCATTAAAATGAAAACTTCCAAGGTCCTGTGGGTGCGGTTTAAGTAAAGCGAGGCAGATTTAATGCGTCGATTCATGACAGTATACTATACTTGGGTGAACCGTTTTATCCTGAGACGAAAGAACAGTCAAAGCATTGGACTGCTGCGGATGAACCTGCTCCGAAAACGATGAAGATGGTTCCATCGGTCGGGAAGGTTATGGCGACTATCTTTTGGTCACGTAATCATGTTCATCGATTATCTTCAAAAGGGTAAGTCAAAAACGGGAGAATATACCGCATCATTACTTGACGAGCTCAAAATTGAAAGAAATTGCAATAAAACGACCGCACTTTAAGAAGAAGAAGATACAACGCACCTGCTCACACTCCGGCGATTACCTTAACGGTTTAAATTGACGAGTTTCACTTGCATTGACCATTCACCATATTCACCTACTCTGGCTCTCGTCAGCTTTTACCTGTTTCCTAGCCTTTTAGTTACGCTTGGAAGACAGAGATTTCCATCGGACGAGAAGATTATCGTATATGCAAACGCCTATTTTGCAATGAAAGGCGTCAACTACTATTTGGAAGGGTTACAAAAGTCAGAAAATTGACGGAAAAAGTGTATCAACTTTTAACTAGACTATGTTGAAAAATAAAAATTCATTTGAAGACTACATCTATTTTATTTACTATTTTGGAAACCTTTCATAATACACTCATAAGTATTATATTTATTTTTTATGACATGTTAAGAACTCTATTTTACAAATAGGTACTCCAAATAAATGTTCTGCACATAATATTCTCTTAAATACTTCGGATCCTAAAACAATTTTTTAGTTCTTGAAGTTATTATTGTTCTTAAGCATAATTAAATTCCTTTCATTTGTTGGTAGCGTCAATCAATATCCAAATAATTTAACAACCCGTCACGAAGTTCTTGGTCTTTTCTCTTTTACCTAATATGATATGTTTTCTTAGATGTCCCGACGAGATTCTTAGGAATTATCAACTTTTCATCCGTGATAGACACGAGGGTGTCTCTAATGACTGATGACGGGGCTCCTGAAAATTCTATAAAATCCGTTTACCTCCCTAATATTTTCTAGAACTTATTTCTGTATGGTGCCCGCATGGTTTATTATCTTCTGCGAACGAAAGGGTTGACCCAAGGTCTCGAGATATTCATGGGTTTCATGTTTATCTTTCTTCTGAACACCGTGTAAATTATTTTTATAACCAGTGTTCATGGGTCTAATGCTTTTTCGTATTTTTCTGTATATACTTGAATGTGTGCATAAATCGATACGCAAATAATAAGTACATGTATATTTATTTGTATGTATACTGTATACACATTAACAAACATTCGTGTACGTAAATGTACATAAATCAAGTCATTACTCTGATATTACTCTTACGAAATTAATAAATCTACTACAATTCATAGAGTCTCATTTAAACGGAGCGCATTTAACATTTGAAAATCGTGTTAAAAGTGAACTCAAAATAAGGACGGACTCATCTGTCTTTTCCATATATGCTTAACAACAAATAATTTTCTGAGAAATACCTAACTCCGAACGGAAATTTGGCTTTGTTGCGTCTCTGAGACGGATTACATAAACTTTTTCGCTAACCCTTTGTTCGCTGAAAAATTTTCCCCTTAAACGTTCATATCCGTTGACTCGGTTTAATCGCATACACGTAGATGTTTCTTTGAAATGTTTAAAGCCGGCTCAGGCAAAACTAAAGTTTGTACATTATGGTCTCAATTTAACCCAAAATGAAGTCCTTTGTCTTTCAGTGCTCTCTTTTTTCATTCCCTTGGGTAAAGAGAGTCTTTTAACCTCCAAATTCGCTTTTAAGCTCATGTGTTACATACATATGTACCCATCTATTCCCCTTTCCACTGTCTCCTCGCCCCTACACCTCTAACTTCACCTTTCCTTGCGCCTATTTTCCTCTCCGTCGTCACTTTCTCTGTAGCGGCACAAATGCTCCCATGCTTGTAACATTTTCCGCTTCATTATCCTCTTCTGCCGTGGGCTCACCAGTCTCGCAGCCGTTGTGTGGACAACGGTGCTCCGGGATTCCACGGCGGGCCATTCCGTTCTACGGCGGCATTTCCTTACCTCCCGCGTTTCCCTTCAACTCTTTCAAGGGCTCTTGGCTGACTCCCTTCTTTCCACAGATGTCGTTCTCCGTTAAAGTGCTGGTCACAAGATTGTGGAATCGAATATCGCCTTGTAACACGCGACGTTGACTCCAATGGATTACTTGTACGAAAGCGCTCCGCTTTGCTCCGATATACCCTTGTCAGCATTGTTATTCTTAAACCGATGCTTAATCTGTTCCATTTGGTAGATTGTGAATGATAGTTATGGCGCGATTGGTGATGTTTCTGCAGCGTGGATCTAAGTTCTTAAAAATGTTTTTTCTTAATCCTGCCTCATATACTTTGCAACATCAGCTTCCCTCTTTTATCTTGGTGTGTGAAAGAGACGTTCTTCTCATTTCCACACCATTACCGTTGCTTTGACCGGAAGGCGTAGCTTTTTTGGATCGTTGGCGTAAGTGGGTTGAAAAAACATGAGGCGGGCTGGTATGTTTGTCGCTCTTTCTTAGTTTCATCGGCTTTATAAATACGAAGTTTTGCAGAATCTGCGGCATATGGAATAAATATAAAAAATAGTTACCGTTGGTTTTCGTGTGATCTTGATGGGAGAGTTACATTTGGCCTAAACAATTATTCAGACTATATTTATATCTAGGTAGAATATGATTGTGGCTTTTCTTTTCCTTTGATAATATTCACCTTGGGATATTATTTTATGGGCATGGTGAGTGAGATAAGCAAGAAAATGATAAAAATGAAATGAAATGTGAGACTCCAAAGTCGTATCCCATCTTGAATATTTAAGCATGAAATCGCTAATATATAGTATCGCTAATAGTGTAGAGGTGCTCACAGGCGGTTAGTTGCAGCAATTCTCAATATCTGTACAAAGGAATAAGACTTTTTTATCGGAATCAAAACGATGTATCAAGCAGTAATACAAGAAAAATCAACACTTAAATAGGGGAGGTTCATCAAAAAGAAACTTTAGCTCCTTCACTAGCTTTATTTTGTTCTCCCATCCATGAACTACCTTTTAATGTTTTGTGCTCTTTAGATAGAATAGTTGTCTCACTTTTTGTGGGACAAGTATCCTCTTAAATATATTTTCTGCGGGGGTAGGGGAGGGCGGTATCAAACAGGTGCTTTGAAGGACCCCAGTTGTTGACGATAGTCTCTGCTTGTTGCGTCCACCTTCGAGGTTGGGGCAGAAAAATGAATGTCATCAAGGCAGGAAGTTGAATTCAAACCACGTCTTCCACTTATTGACATATTTTTCATAATATTATCCTTTCGGTGGATATTTTTTCTATGAAGTGTCCCTAAGACTTGCAGCTGTTATTTCAGCTGTCGAATTGAATGAATACACTTATCTTTTTAAAAACAGTTCTTTGGATCAACTTTTTTATTCTTAAACGTTTTAAGGGGTTGAAACAACAATTTCATACTATCTTCACAACGTAGTAGAAGTGGGGTCATTTCAACTTCTTACTCTGGGATAATAAAGTCAAGGTTTTGTCCAAATATTAATCTCTTAATAACTTTAAAACACATTATTAAATAATTCTTGTAAACATTATTACAGAGAAGTAGCATTAATTAAATGATAGAAGACTATTTTATGGAAAATATCTATTATAAAATAGCGCTTTTACCGCTTTCTATGAGCGAGTATAGACTAAGAGTGAAAAATATCATAGTAATATTTTCCTACTCAAATGAATCTAATAATTTTCATGAAGTAATATCTTAGAACCGCACACTATGGTTCTCTCTGCCATTAAGGTTTAAAATCGTTACCAAATGCTACTTGTCAACTCCAGTGTTGCATTATAAGGTAACAGAGGATTTACCTATCTCAGATAGATAAACATGCTAAACGATTTATATCCTAAAACAAATAGCTGTCTCCGCAAGAGTTATTTAGACAAAATAACTAAGTTTCTCTCTAATATTAAAGTCCAACCTAAACCCACTTGATAACCCGAAAATTCTATTCGCTTCATACCTGAGATACGTATATCTCAGGCACGAAGTCGGGTTATTACATGCACATAGAATCTACCTTTCCATATTTCCAACAAGGATGACCGAAGTGGATAGAGAGGAGAATGCTTCGAAGAATAGAAGAAGTGAGGAAAACCGAAGGATAGGAGGGAGGGAAATGCGTTGGCACACGCACAACTTTGAGACAATGAAGTTTGGAGCCAGAGACTTCTAAATTCAATCTGAATGCTGTGATTTTCCTTTCGGTGTCTCGGGTGGAGTGTGGAAAAGAGTAAAGGGACGATAGGGAGCCGAGGGGTGCAGGGTACAGAAACAGGAAAATGTATGGATAGAGAGACGAATCTCTGTCAACGTCTGCTCTGAAAGTTAAATATCGGCGGGATTTTCAATTGAGATCTTGATGCATTATGATGAGACTTTTTGTCAAAATTACTTAATATGCTGATTGAGCTTATACCATATTCGACGCATTTGTAGGCGATTGCTTTTTCTGAAACAAAAAGAGTGCTGGGAATCGAATCGGTGTGGTGTTTAAAGTTGAGTTTTCCCACAAGATCCTGGGATCAAATCTTGTCGGCGTCGGATATGTTAGGGTCATTCCATGCCTTCTTAATCTCATTTCAGAGCACTTAAAATACAAATATACACTGCGCCGTCCGTCGGGTGGGATATTAAAACCTGTTATCTTTTCTCCTTATCGCTGTGACCAGATTAAAGTTGACACATAGCTTTAGTAATATTTCCACAAGTCTATAAAACCTTAACCTTCGTCGTCAATGCACGTCCTATGCCTATAATTATGGAAAAGAGTTGTGGATCAAGAAAAATGTGAGCGAAGAAAAGTTAAACCGAGAACATTCGTCAACATTATTCTTGAAGCCAAGAAGGTGAAAGAAGGCGAAACTCGAAACCCACAAAACATCGGTTTTGAGTTTTTTTCATTTATTCAGCATATTTATTTATTTATTCTCTCATTTCAACAAAAATTGTTATATCATTGGAAAAATGACATCTACAGTCAAACTGAAGTCTTAACCTAGGTAGAACCTTAACGGGGGCCTGCTTATAGATTTTATTGATTCCTAAACTGAAATTTCTGTTTAAAAGTGATTCTCAAATTCATTTTTAGTTCAGTTTTCATGATGCAAATTACAAATTCCAAACAATAAAAATGGAAGGTTTTACGATTCTGAGGATGAGTTTGGAAGAAATCAGGCCGGTCAATTTTTTTCAAGCAGGTTAGAAAAAACGTACTACCCTCCATCCTCAGAGCATATCTCCTTTAAGCATATTTGTTTTTCCTCATATTTTAGTCATTCAAGGCCTGTCAATCTGGGAAAGCAATTTAGTTTTGCCCTCGAGAGAAATGGAGAAGGGACAAGAGAGGAGAGTGAGAGATAATAGTTGGAGAGAGAATGTATATGGAAGGGAGTGAGACTTTCCGAGGAAAAGGCTGAAAAGTTCTGATGTAAAGAAAAATATGCGAGAGTTTTTCGATCACTTAATCACTGGTTGGAGAATATCCCGAGGCGGTGTGACAATTATTTGTTCATTGATCTTAATTTACGGAAATTTTAATTGTCAAGTGGATTATTTATATATTGGAGTCTACATTTATGAAATCTCTTCTAAGTAAACTTAGGATAAAATAAACTAAAATGAACGTATATCCTTCCTACCTCTGCCTCCGATAGATTTTAATGGAAGAATATCTCACGTCAAACCCAGGCAGAGCAAAAAATTCAATGTACATTTTGAAGCATACGGCCCAACGATTGGAATCCAATTGGGAAATAAATAGTGACTTTATTCTAAAAGAGTAATAGTTCTTCATTCAGTCTCATAAACTTCATCAATGCTCTTATGTATTCATTACTAATGCATTAATAGTATGAGCTCAGTTATAATTTCTATTTAATGGGCAGTGAGAATATGTTTTAGCTCTCTCAGAAATGCCAAGCTCTAAGTATTATCGTCATAATTGCATTTAGTTCATTGGCACTATCAACCTATTGGAGTCAAGGACGGTCATAATTTTTAAATACTTGCAGATGGTAGAGATACTAATTTTACGTTAGCTCGTGCCAGTGAATACTATGCAGACGATTAAGGATTAGGTTAATTTTATATTCAATCCGTTGGGGATTTTGGATTTTCTTCTGAATAATTGTTCAACTAATTTGGATACTAATTATGTGGACTAATTATATCACGTTGAGTAAATGAAATTTATGATTGAATACTTGTTTACCTATCACTTTAATGAGTCTTTAAAAACCTGAAGGAAATACAATGATCCAATATCCTCATGTATAAGTCTGATGGCTCTGATGAAATCACATTAACCTTTAGAATTTTTCACAACAGTCTCTTAGTCAAATGCAATTAATCAAAGCCAAGAAAGATTAATGTCGGGTACTCCACTTCAACTAGCTCCAGTTTAAGCCTCGCGAGTTTTCATAGAGGACAGAAATTTACACAGTCCCTGCTGAGAAACTAACCTCGAAAACGAAAACTGATAAAGAGACCCGCGGTGTTTCACAAATTGCACCTTCAGCGCGGCAGGCTGCACTCGCTCGTTATCCGTGAGTTGAATCTCACTCCGTAAACATGAAACTTATTACCTTAGCAGAGGAACCCAATTAGGGAGGAATAAATTTACTTGATATACCTTCTTCACCCCGCAGGTTCTCACTCATCGGCTCTTAGGAGAGCTACTACTTCACCAAAGAGTCTTCATTTTGTTCTCGTGCCATTTTATCTGACTTATCTGCCCATGGGGTGCACTTATTTGTCAAAAGAGAACTTCGGAGTGAAGGTATTTCGCTCAGTTGATGTTATTGATTTGTATTTTGGTGTTGAGTATGTGTTTGGTCCTTTTTTCAAGCAAAAATTTCATTGGGGAATCGTGTGTTACGAAATATCGTAAGTACAGGGCTGTTTACAATTTGACAGGAATATAGTTTTCATCTCGCTTGTCAATGAAAATATGTGTATGCAAAAATTAACTGGTAATATAAATCGGTACCTAGTCGAAGTCAGTCACAAAATTTCATTTTTGAGGACTTGTACGTCATCATTTTTCAAAATTGTATGCAAAACTCTACAGATATTGTTTGATATTTGGTTTGTCATATCTTTCTGGGACACCGCAGTTGCAGTTACAGTGAATGAAAACACCCCATGCCCCCTGATGAGTTTCGAATACCGTCTAGAGCTTCGTGCAAGGTCACCTATCAATCAAAAACCTTTACATAGATCATTTTGGATTTTTATTGGTGCGCTATGCAGCATTTAGTAATTTATGAACCTAAAAACAGTTGTGCGTTTACATCATAGGGCCATAGACTCAAAATAACATGAGATTTCTCTAATTACACATTTTACTGCTCCTTAATATCTGAAGTATTACGAATCGGGAAAGGTTCCCTTTGGCTGTTATTCAAATTTTACGAAAAAGATTTACTAGCCCATCATATTCAAAATTACATAGATGGAAGCTAGCTTAAAATCTAAAATTATTAACTTTTTGTAAGCTATTATGAAGTAGAATGTTTTATAATTATCCTGGAAATGGCTCAATTGTTAATCTTTAATCCAACCTGAACAGTACTGTCAAAACATCCTTAGGTGGTGAAAACTTGAGTGAGTTACAATCTCAAGCTTTTGACTCAACATATCAAGGAGCTCATTTTTCAGATTCAGCCTAGATTTGAAAAGTATACTTCATTCTTACAGCCTTATTAACATTATGTGCATTGAAAATATAGAAAATAAAGGCACTTGCAAAAGCCAGTATTTCATGAAAAATATTTTCAAAAGGAATATAAATATTCCTTTTTAAAATATAACAATAAATAAAAAATCGTTTTTCCTCATGTATTCTATTTTCAAAGTACTAGGCTTGCATATACTTGAGTTAATTTTTTGTTCATAATTTCGGCGCGAACCAGGTGTGTACCAAAATATCGAATGGCATTCCTTCTGTTATCTGTTGGAAATCTCCTCATGCAGCATTTTGTTAATATTCTACGAATTTGACATCGTCTCGCGCTTTGTTTGCAGTTTTGACATCCTCTTGTTCATATTTTTTCCTATGCTTCGATGAGGTTTTCTATTATAGTTAACTTGTATATAACTGGTATAACTTGTATTATGGTTACGTTTAGTGGAACGCAAAAAAAGATTCCTTCCCTTGAATGTTTCATCAAAGTTATAGGAGCTATTTAATGCTATTTAAATGTTAAAAATTATAATTATCACATTCGTCTAATTGATTTGAATGATGAAGTCTATGGTGAAATGAAGGTAATGAGGAGACTGTCAGAGAATAACCTTAAGAAGGAGTTTTACCTTGTGTCGAATGTCGTGGTATGCAAGGTTGTGATGAATCTATATTACAAGTGAAAATATTGATTTTGTTAAAAATTAAGACCATTAATAATTTTATTATTTTTAACTTGAGATAGATAAATTTGCAGTGATTCATTTGTATAATTACCTATTTATAGTTAAAAATAACTTTAAACTTCGGGTTCTCCCATAGCACAGAATAAAATATCTTTAAGCATTTTTTTTACGTCACATTTATCCAGTAGAAGTAAATGAAGTCAGATAGTAGCCTAATAGTTAACTCTCTCTAAAAACATGGAAAATGACTTCGCAATTGAGGTTATATTGTTTTTGTGTTGCATGATTATAATTTTCCGGGGTATTCTCGATTTTCCTCTGCGAGTAATACTTTAGAGCTCCCTTGCAATGAATTTCATGTGATCCAAAGGAAACATTAGTTCACTTCATTATGGACCCAAAAGCATTAGGCAGATAAGCTGAATGAAGCTGTACTTTGTGCATTTAAGTTATAAAATAACGGTTATAAACGTAACCTTTTTGCTCTCAAAAACGTTACTTAAAAATATTTTCTGTGTATGTTAGGGATAATAACCATTGAAATTTTCCCGTACACATTCTTCTTTCATTCCATTCGGAAAATAAAAGGAAAAAAGGTTTAAAATGATATTATTTTAATTTATAGTTCAACGGAATAGAAAAATTTGGAAGCTCTCCTGCAGGAACATAAAAAGAGACTTAGTAAATTGAGACTTCTAGGCAAATACCTAAGAATATACCGTCAAATTTTGTTTATGATATTCATTAAATCTATGAAGATCAATGTAAATTGAATGAAAATGGAAGGAAAAAGAGAAATTTAAATCTACTCCTCAATTTTAACCGTTTTTAGATCACTAGAAGGTGGCAATTTTCCCTATAATATGCAATATAGGGAATATTTAAAGGCTGTACTATTATAAATATGTATAAAACTTTGAGATATTGATGGTAATATTGGGCATTACTTTGTGGAAAAGATTCTTCATTAAAGATGGCAACACTATATTTACCCATCAAATCGATGTTTTCTAGCACCAACGATCTCTTGTTGGAACGTAGGTACAAATGACGAAATTTTTCATTGAGCAATATTAGTAAGTTTGAAGCCGCCTATTTGACAATGTTTGGCTAGCTACTACCCAAGAGTATTCTGCGATGCTTCACAAGTAGATTAAATAATCGAGGGGCTATATTAAAACGAAAATTCAGGTTAAACCCCAAAATCGAGAGCTTATTGAAGAGTTGGTCCCCAAGAGTTGAGAAAAAATAGCAGTTTTATATGAATGCAACTATTCTAAATTGAAAGATTTTATTGGGTTTAAATGTAAATTTAAATGTATTTTGCAAAATAATGAACACATAAATTTTTATATACTAATAAATTAATTTAATTTGACTTCAGTGTTTACTGCAATGTGATAAAATAAATTTCTACAATAAAGCATTCGTTAAGTATTGAAACATTTAGCATTTCCACGACATTTTTTTTTATTTCCCAACCCAGGGTAAATTAATTTTGATGGTTCGACTGAAGACGGATTTATAAATTCTAAGCCTGGGATGTGAAATAAAACTCTCCGATTGATTGAACGTCGAATCTGAAACTACCGATGGGCATGAAAAAATCCTGTACGTACTTCGTGTACAGAGGTAGGGATTATATTTATAGGTTGGAGTGAGAATGAAGAATTTGCTCAAGGATGTGAGCTGCAGAGTAAAAAATGTCCTTTGGATGAAAATAGTTGTGAGCGGCGGGAAACCATCCAAAGTAGACCGGTCGAAATGGCTGCGCGTAGCACACCGGAAGGCATTCTAAAATCTGGGCGAACGGGTAAGGACGGAGGAGGCAGTGAGGGGCGACCGGGAAAAAAGGGGAGAGAGTAGGCGTGAGCATGTTTTATAAGATTGTAGGAAGCTTCCTTAAATCGGCATGGGGGAGATGAAAAAATACATATTTAAGGAGTTCTTAACGTTTCCCCTCTCTTGCCCAGGAAGCGACAGTCTTGGTCGGAAATGGGAAGACGATGGTCGGAATACGGGCTTAAATGAGGGAGGGGGAGGAGTTGGATGTGGGAAGATTTTTCATGGAATGCTTAGGAGTTTGAAATGGGAAATGAGGTAAGAGGTTCACATTTTTCTGAAGAAAATGCGCAAATTGGCAGGAAACGAAAGGTTTCAATGGCTCAAATAGTCTTTCACTTAGCAATGAACCTGGCCACGTTACAGTGCCTATCATCTGACAACAGGTGACACTGAGTTTTCGGAAAAATGCAAAATGCTCATGTAAAAATAAAACGCAATGTAAAAGTCCTTTTAATTTCCAAAGTCTATTTTACCAATTAATTAGGGAAAAGTTCGTTACTCTCATTTTTTGCGATGAAGAGTATTTTGGAGATGGTGCGATGAAGCCCAGCATTCCAAGAATTTAGGTGGTATTTTTAATAAAAATAAAGTGGGATATATATTCAGGCTTAAGTAATATCATCACATTATCTACCTGCTCATTTATTGTTCATTCTGCGTCCATAATAATTGATTATTATCGAAAAATTTCTTCAATTTATGTAATGCGGACTCCATAGTTTTCTAGTCACTGTGCAAACTGCTTCCCAATTTTTTCTTCAATGGTATTTAGTGAAAATTTGCTGTTATAATAGCAAACTAATTGTCGGAATATTTAATTATTTCAAATGTTTATTTGAAATTCTAATTATTAACGCTAATCTGCTATTAACATAATGATAACTGGTTCAGAATTTCAAACAATAAAAATCATCACCATCTCCAACTGGTCAATATCATGTCATATTGCCTGAAGGCAGAAAAAAATCTTTTGATAATTAAACGGTTAACATCGATTTATATGCTGCTAAATCCTTAATTCCATTTAACTTTCATTTTGCTGAAATATTTTACCAGTTAGCATTTCATTGGATAGTGCCTTTTATATTTTAGAAAAACGGAAAATTACTCTATACTATATGTAGTATATATGATATAATTATATATATAAATTATATATATATAAATGATATATATATATATATATATAAATTATATATATATAAATTATATATATATAAATGATATATATATATATATATAAATGATATATATATATATATAAATTATATATATATATATAAATTATATTTATATATATATATATATAATACCCTTACGTGATATTTTAACACTCAATTTGAGTGGAGTGGAGGCAGAAAGATTAGTTTTCCTTCTTCCACTTAATGTAATTTTCCTTTTAATTCATTATTGGTCTCGGGGGAATTCGAGAGAGGGCAGTAAAAGGAAATGAGGAAACTGCCAGGGTATTTCCCTGATTCGGAAATGAGCCGGGCAAGAAATGAGAAGAAAGAAAGAACGGGAACAAGGGCAGGGGCGTGGAAAACAGTTTCTACGATGGAGCGCAAATATGCGCAGAGATTAAAAATGTTTATCATATATATTTGCGTGGGAAATAAGTATTCAGCTGTTTATTGGGAAGTGATTGTTAGCCAAACAAAGGAACCTAGAACTAATACCTATAGATAAACACTCGGGTGGCATTAAAACGTTCATTAAAATTATTCATTTTCATTTTGAATGCGCAAAATTTAGATATGGTGTAAAATATATATCAAGACGTTAAAACTATCAGATATATTGAATAAATAACAATTTATCGCATGGATTGTTATCAATTGTGAATGCATCATCCCCTTTAACTCTATATAAATTACAGTAATTACAAGGGGAGGGCAATTTACACGGAGAGACGACTGCTGAAAAGCATAAAATTGTATGTTGGAGGACAGAATGAGGACTTCATTTGGAATCTAAATTGCGTCTTTGCGGAAGGATGAAATGCATTGCAGAAACGCTGCTACTGCTAATAAGTTTTTAAAGTCCTAAATGATTATAATTACGGCTTTAAATGAGGAAATTAAAAGTTAATTCGGCGAAATCTGACGTTTTCTTGAGCCATTATTCCTCAATAAATAATCTTCCCATAAGCTCGTCATTTGAGACGGCTCAAATCCGTTAATGTTAGATTTCAACATTATTCTTTTTAGAAACTGACTATAAAGCTCGGTTACGTCATTGGTATAAATGTAAATTGTAAAGTCAATTTTAAATTATTATAAATAAAAAATCAAATTTAAAAGAGAACTCATTTTCAATATAAGACATTTGAAAATTAAAGGATGGTTTAAATATAGGAGCCCAAAATATTGGAGTCACCATTGCTTTAGTCTATTACTACCATAGTCTTAAGTGAAATTATTTTATATTCTTTAACTTCCTTCTTCATACTTTGGTAGGGGGAATCGTGAAATTATGCATTTTTCGTCAGAGCATGACTGCTATAAGTTTGTGCTTGATTGATAAGAGATAAGATTGTTCATCTTTGGCCTTTTATGAGGTTTTTATTTATTTACTGCCTTCTCTCACAAATATATTTAAGACAGGTTTTATGGACTCAGAAATTACAAAGCAAAAATTATAGATGGAATTCAGTATGACGTCAGTTTTAACCAGTATTTTCCAGTTGACGTCTAGTATACTAACATCTCTCGTCAACATGTAGTTTTTCTTAAAATGATATCTATCGCTCTGAATATGATTGTCACTTAATGTATTTGATATCAAGCAAGATTAGTATGCATTTGTCATTAGCAGTAGTATATCCCTTCGGGTTGATTACTGTGTTTATGGTTTATCGGGGTACGTTAGATCACTACACAATACTGTGATCCTAAGCCCTAAGCTCCACACAACTCAACTGGGAAACTTACATTGGAGAGCATTAATACGTACGTTGCCTGCTTACATCTACGGTTATTTTCTAGAAGGGATGCTCATGATTGAGTATGCTATCATTGTCATCATCCTTAAGTAATGTAACATTCTTATAAACGTAACATTCTTAAGTAACATAGATAATAAGAATCACCTCAAATTCCGATCCAGCCGAGTAATATATGCTTCTTCTATTTTTCAAAATATCTACTTTATTTTTTGCTAAAAATTTTTATGAAAACGATTAAAACGGTATATTGTTTCTTTTACAAATTAATTTAGCCAATTTTATGGTACATTAATAACTATATAGAGGTAATAATGCTATTTATATATGTTCTTTTCCGCCGTGTTAGGGAGGCATTACATCTGTCATGCAGCAAAAAGGTTACTCTAGGTTTCAGGCTATAGGAGATATTCTTTCCTTCACTCAATTAAAATGACTCTCGGTCGTTTCGTGAATATAATGCTTCAGTTAACGGAAATTGCAAAAAGAAAATTCTCTGTTGGATATCATTTACCCTTGGTCGGAAAGTAAACTTCCGACAATTGGGATTTTGATCGCTTCTTGGCGTGCGTGTCAATTAGTCGACCCCATTTGAGCCGTCCCCGACAGTTGTTTGTCATCATTTAATCAAAGCCATTAGCAGTAAAATCACGGGCAGATGATGCGTGCCGCGGAAAATTGACGTGGTCATTTTGCCTGGGGTTGGCGCATTTCTCTGGGAACGGGTAAGGATGGCCTGCTGTGATCGATAGGAAGATGTCGTTACGCAATCACGTCGTGTATTAACTACTGTTTGGCTGCATTTGAGAGCGGTTATTACGCGTGGGACGCCTCCCGTGGTGCATACGAACCGGCTGACTCGCAAATTGGTCCAATTTGGAATCTGGTCGTCGTTTCGCTCTTCGCTCTTTTCCTTGTAACCTGAGGCACTAGGATTTTGGTGTTTTCTGTATTGTTCTGCCATACTACACTTTAGCATTAACATAGTCTTGGAATATTTCAATAAAACAATAATTATGGGCATAATTTTAATGGTTTTAATAGAAGTCACATTATTTGTTTTGCATTGTGCCTACACCTAATCACCGAATACATTAGTAAAAAAGTTTTAAGGTTATAATTTTAGTAACTTTTTCAAGAAAACTATCAAATGTTATTAACTATGGAAGCTACGTCAATATATTTTATGCTTAGTACTTACAATTATTTTAACTTCATTTGTATACATGTACATCAACCCACCCGAGAAATGATATTGGCTTGTTTAGAATAAGAAAAAGCCAAAGCCTGTGATATCCCCTGTCTTTGGTTTTGCTTGTAGCAATAATGTACCTACATTGTAGAGTGCCATGACTGAAATTAGAGAATTCTGCTCTTGGCAAGTATTGTACTAAGACCGGTAACCTGGATACCATACCTTTTTATACCTTTCATTGAAAAGGCTCGCACGATATCATCCATAATTCTCTGAATTATTAAATCCTCTGCTGTTCGTATAAGAATGACTTATCAACAGAAGTACTTTTACTACTATAGGTACTAGGAATGGGAAAGTATGCATTGAAAGAAATGAAATTAGGAAAGTGAAATGATTGTGAGACTATGTGCTGTAAATTTTTGAATTTAGAACGAAATGCAATGGTCTAAATGCAGCTGAACTGAATCCCTACAGTATATAACTATAGCATTATGGTGTGGATATTGAAATGAAATTATTGACTCTGTAATTCCACACACATTATTGAAAAACACAACCTAGGTTTCGTCGTTGAACTTGATCATCAGAAATACTTTTAGCAACTAATGATGACGTTCAACGTCGAAACTTGGGTCATGTTTTTAAATAAAGTGTGTGGAATCACAAAGTCAATAATTTCATTTTATTTCAATGTCTTATAAAAATTCCATAAAGTTATGTCGGAGATGACAAATTTTATTATGGTTTGGAGTCAATTATAAGGAGCAAATCAGCTAGATTTGAATTAGGGGGTTAAAATGGTTTTAAGAGACTGCGCCCTATTATCTAACAGATTGCTAATGAGTTCGTGTGAAAGTTGCTACTTGAAGGTTTGTGCTTGAAACGTGTGAACTGCTGGATGGCGCCCGAGAAAGCGTGTCAGTCTAGTGCGACACTACTGAGGAAAATAGAGAGAACCAAATAATGGATGCAACATAAGTAATAATAGTATTAGGATCTATACATGGCGGGGTTGCTCCAAGATTTATCCAAGAAAGTGCATGCATCTTTTGAAGATCATATGAAGATGAGAAATTATTTAGTACATGTATGTAAAAAAATGTATGAAGGTTGCGGTAGTCCATAGCGTTGGACTATTGACCGGAGGGCCTGTGTTTGACTCCCGGGGAAGCTTCTCTGGGCACCTGCAGCTCCAACCAAGATATGTGATTTTCGGGTACCAGATCTTCCTGTGAAACCATAACCGGCAGAGGCAAAGTAACTGGCCCCCCTACCACGATGAGTAAATTTTATACGCCGTCGAGTTTATTACTGGGTGAACTTTACTATCATCTACCAAACCGACCTTCGGGTTGAATACTATGTTTATGGTTTCTTTATGGCATGTAAATAGGAGTATTTTTTCAAACATAATTGTTTAAGCAAAATGTATTCATAAGTATGGAAAAGAGGTGATTTCAGAAAAATGGTTGATTTCGTTGTGCGTTATGAAAAACGAGGTGAGAGAAATAGTGAAGAATTCGAAATCAATGAGAGGTTCTGAATGTAAAAATTACCTAAACAGTGTGGTGTCCTTGCAGTGATGGTGCCAAACTAATGAGGAGCCGGGACACAAAAGTTCTTCAGAGTTTGGGAGGATACCTCGGTAGCATAACTGGCTAAAGCACTCGGCCGGGTTTGAACCCTGGTCTGGGGTTCGAACCTGTTTGCATCATAGAATCATAAGTTATTGACTTTTGAGAAAATCCTTGAGTGCAGAACTCTTCTATTTGTTTTAAGACAACGCTTCAAAGTACCAAAAGATTACACACAGTGAATATTTTGCGATTTTGTTTTGAATTATTATGCAAAAAATAAATTGCATGTCATTCTAGCAATTTTAATAATCATTTATTTCATATATTAAAGAAATATTTCTTTCTTGCAGGTGAGTGCACAATGATTTCACATTTGAGTGGGAAAAACTCTCCAAATTTGTAAGTATTAGCTTCATTAAATTTATTGATCAATAAGGAATTAAATACTTGATATCATTGTAAATAATAAAACTAAAAGTAAAGGAAAAACTCATTCAGAAAAAGTAAAAATTAATTAATTTAAACATATTTCCCTTTATCGGACCTATTCGATCCCTTGTGCATGCCTGGTCGAACAATCGCGAAACTTATTAACACGCTCATGGGTGTTGGTAAACCTTTAGAATACATGGAGGTTTATGTAGTGAGGTAAATGACTATGAAATAGTATAATTAATGGTAGTGATCTCATAATATCCTTAAGTTTGTTGCTGACGGATCTTCATCTAATCAATAGGAGGTAGAACAATAGGTAGAACAAATAGGAGTTAACATTATAGTTGTACATGTTACTTATGTTGAAAGGATGCGAAAGCGCAAAGGGGAATACGTGTATCACGTTTTTATGAAAGAAAAAGTGAGCTGTGCTATGAATCAGTAGATAATATTACGATAAGGAATGGAAAGAGTAGAAAACCAATGGAAAAACCTTAATAAACGGATACTGGTAACTGGAGGGAAAAAAATGGAACGGCCAATCCAAAAAGATGCAGGAAGCCATTGGTAACAGATGATAACACTGGAAAGATGGGAAAGCAAAGAAAGTGGAACATGAAGTCGACATAAGAAAGTAAACAAAAGGTAAAGGTTAGAAAGTAAATAAAAACAAGGTAGAAATAACAGAGAAAACGGGAATATAGCGGAAAGAAATTTTAGAGGCAGGGAAACGTGGATGGCCTTCATTGAATGAATGAATGGCCAAACGGAATGGGAAGAGTGATACCAACCTGATATTCTCAAAGGGAGAATGAGATTCTCTCAATTTTAGGAAGCTAAATTGTAAGTCCTACCTGAGGTGAAATTTTTGAGTAAGGAAAAACATTCATTTGCCTTTGCAGTGCCTTGTAGAGTAATGGATATAGCTGCACGGAATTGACTTTAGTAAACTTGTTACCGAAATGAGATTGTCAAAGTACTATGAAACTCCTGGCGGTATCTCTTGAGTACAGACGTAAATAAAATATGAATCAGTATTGATGCTGAAAGTGACATTAAGTGGCTCCAAAACCCTGATCTCTGAGAGAAGATGAGAATAAAAAATGAATGATCTCTGACATGTGTGTTTGGAGGGACGGAGGAAGGAATTAAATAGGTAAGAGAGTAAGACAAAAGACAAAGCATTCCGTATGATAGGACGATTAATAAAGTTTTTTATGACTGTTCTCAGAAAGAAGAAACAGTTTGGGAAGATATTGACGTGATGAGACACTGAAAGCCATTTTGGAATAAGTAATGTTGTTTAATCAAAGAAGGGAAGACATGGGACTGGGCTTTTGGAACTACACAATCAAAACTATTTTGCCATGAAATAGTAAATATTGGTTGGTTGATGTTTTTTCGGAGGTTTTTGCGGTGCCACGGAATGGATTCGTTGCACTCTACATGTTCGCAAGTTTCACCACTTCCATATTAAAACAATGTCCCCATTTACAAACAATTTTATCCTTCCATGTAAACAATTGTAATCTTTCTTAGTATCCTCAATTTGAAGGCCCACCTCAAGACGCCAGCTGGAATGCTCATGATACTGTTGTCTATTAAAGCTAATGATTATAGTGAACCCCGACAAATTGCAGAGCTGAAAAATTGGTAAATCATATCTCTGTCGCAAAACGACAGAATTAATATTTCCCCAGTCATTAATTATTAGACTTATTTTCGCCTGCCATTCCTTTTGTGTGGAATTCACAATAAAAGCATAATTCAGTGCCGTTATGACACTCTCACGCCGTCTCACGTTGACTCTTAATGATATGATTTAAATTTAGAGGAATGAGAGCCGTCATCCGTAAGATAATATTTAAAACCAAGTTAGTGGGATTGTTAAGTTAATTGGAGTTATTGCATAATATGTCCAACTGAATGATTAAATATATGAATCACTAAGGGTAATGTATGTATATATACATATATACATACATTATAATATACATACATAATATAATTTAAAATAAATAATTGCAGGTGTTAATAGCTACGTAAAAGTCACATCTTTTTTAAAAATGAATTCTAGGATTTGTAAAATTGTATTTCTCTTCTTCTAGTCTTAGGAAAACTTTGAAGGCATCGCTTGATTTAATATGCTGAGGTTTTGTTCCAATCTAAGCTTGAATGGTGAACGATACGATTATTTATTTATTACTCGTATTTATTTATCTTCTAAACAATGGGTGCTTCTTATGTTGCTATGCCTTATAGGGTTTTGAGAGGAACATCGGAATATCTGTGAACTCCCTCAGGTAGATGAACGAATCTCCTCCAAAATATTCTAAGGGGATCACACATTTTCCAGACAAAACTAGTTGTATTTATGGGCATTTATGTAGACGGTTTAAAACTGTACCGTTGAACAAATATATCTTTTCTATACCCACTTAAGCATTTATGCTATTTCGCATTTCGTGAGTTTATTTTGCGTAGGTTTCTAACCAACCGTTTGGGTACCACTTGACACCTTAATTCATCTTTCTTGATCACTCCTTTTCCTGCTATTTATCTTCTTCTGCCTCTCACCCTGACATGTATCTCACAAATTCTTCGGACTGTTTTCCCTCTTTTCCTGCCTGTTGATGGATGTCCTCCAGGGTTTCTCTTGAACGTCTGATGAGGTGTGTATTTTAGAAATGTACGCAGTGATCAACGGCAGTGAAAATTCCTCCATGAAATGGGATTCATGAATTGAGACACCTAACCCTTTTGCCATTAATAAGTTAGCGTCAATGGATAGTTACGTGGCTAGCCGTTTCATCACACTACCTAAATTTGCGTGTATATATGATAATGAAAAGTTTATAAATACGTGAGCAAGTAATATGAAGGACGTTGATGAACTATCTCCATCAAATCCGAGATTAAGTCAAAGCAGGTATGAAAAATGAGCACAATTTCTTATGAAATTAACAGATAATAACTGCTACTGCTCTCATTATTAATGAATCCCGGCTAAGAAAACATTTTTAATCCAATTTGATGGTTAACGTTGGGATGGGGGACATACTTGTGTAAATTATTAACCGTAGTGAAATGTAATTAGTTCGTGTTTTATGCATTCAATTCTAAAAAGTCTCTTAATTTAGATGTGTCTCAATGGTTTTTAACCATGAAACAATATTAAAAAAAACCGGGAATACCTTTCCAAGAGTCTTGAAAAATTCTAGACTTAAGTTTTGCTGCATTCAGCAGCTAATATAGAGGACAGGAAAGGATAGAAATCTTCTAATATTAGCTGCACAGGATTCAGAAACGTTTAGAAACTTCTCCCTTCTTCCGCTTCTTTTTGTTTCCATTTTCTTCCCGTTTCGAACCCATCCTCTCCCTTCATCCTACGTCCTGCATGATCCCTTGAAATCCCCGTTTGACCTGCATCGCACCACCGGTTGCCTCCCCTCTTTCGCTAACAACTTCCCTCCCTCTGATCCTCTCTACATCCCTGCAGTCTGCCACATCACCCCCTAGCATCCTCTTCTTGTCGTCAAATATCGCATTGATCCATTCAGTAAACTTTCACTGTCTTCTCTTCTCCACAATGCATACATGAGGTTATCCTTTCAATGCAAGTCTAAGCTTCTGTCGATACAGACCATCGTTTGGTTCTGTTACCCAATAGTTTTTTAAAATGAAATATATAAGCGAAACAATTTTAGAGGAGGAAAGGAGTTGGCCATTTTGAAACGTACTCTCATTATACAAAAACATACATTTTATTTAATTCTGGTTTTTATTTGGGCTTCAAGAAGGGCAGCTATTAGAAGGTCCTTATATTGTAAGATTTTTAACATTCCACAAAAATAAGAAATACGTAAATAGTAGTAATTTTTATGGCATATTAATCTTTTTTAAAGACTACCGCGAAAGCAGGTTTTCGGAATGAGATTCGTTTCCTTCGACGAGAAATGTGACCAAGGAGACGTCACCAAATATATCCTGGAGGAAATGAAGAGACTTAAGTTAATCTTGATTGTTATATTAAAATAAATTATTGGGAATCATCAATGGCGTAATGTGATAACCCAGGGAGTAGTTTCAAGTAAATTAAGTAATCGCCTGACTGACGCGCACCGTACCTAATGATCATAATTTTTCCTCGTTAATTTTTAAAAGAGTTTCAGTTTAGAATAGGAGCCATTGTGCAATTTTCACGCAGAATACAGATTATTTAGCTCCCCATATATATTCTGTCGAAAAGCACATATTGAAGACAGTGTTCAAATTATTGTGTGTGGTGAATGGTGGCATTTGAAATATTTATAGCTGACACACTAGAATCTCATTTTAAGCTTTATCTTAACGTGAGTCTTGAAAATGTTAAAGGTAACCATTACCAATTGTATTTATTGATCCAATGATCGTTAAAACTGAATTGTTAAAATCGTTTTTGTTGCTTAATGATACCAATCGGAGAATATACATGTAACTGTGTGTGCATGGATTCTGAAATAACAAGATAAAGATTTGCATCGCTTTCTAATCTCTAATTTTCTGTGATTGAGGGAAAAGATATTTTGCTGTTCCTAGAAGGCAACAAATGGGATTTTATTTTCAATTTGTCTATTTTTAGCTACCCTAAATCTCTGCGTCACTAACAGGAGTTTGAAGAGCAGATTCACAATCATATCAGACGTTCTTCCCCTTCCCTTCCCTTTTTATCCTTCTTACTTACCATATCACTGCTTCCGACCCTCCCAGCAAGAAATCCAGCTCCCTGTTTATCTAAAACGGTTGTTGTCCGGCAGTCTCCCGGAAAAAGAGGTGAGGAGAGAATGGGAAACGGAAGGAGAGGAAGTTGAGCCCGGAACGCTGGCACCGTTACCCCTGCACCGCACCCCCTTTTCAAAGCGGTCACCCTCTTTCCTGGGCGGTCAAAGGCGAGGGGAGTGGAGAAGGGGGGGATCGTGCAAACAGGAACAGGCAGGAAATCCCCTTTGCGGTTTCCTCGCGGGGCGGGAGGGAGACGGACGGGATCATGGTGGCAGTAGACTGCTCTGGACGTTAAAGACCTCTTATCTCATGACGTCAGTGAGGAGCGGCGGGGGAAGAGAGAGTGGGAGGGTGAGAGGCGGCGCGCGAGGGGTAGCCTCGTCGTTCTTGACGGCTCGAAAGGGAAATGGGCTCCGGGGCGAGGGAGGAGTTTATCCTCGGGGGCGCATTGGTAAAGGGGCCTAGATTGCCATCGGGACGAGTATATTGGATCCGCTGAGGAATAAGGATGACTTTTGGGTTGGCGGTCGAGTACGTAGTATTGGGAGGGGTACGACGAAAGATGTGGGAGAGGGTGTGGCTTGGGAGGAAAACATTGGAATGGGTTGAAGGGGGAAACTAAAATAGTGGTTAGCAGTGAGGAGGGGGAAAGATGGGCGAGCGGAAAAAATCGGAGGACTACTCTTTTGGGCACCCGTTTCAAGGTTTCAAACCCTCTTCGGCCGCTCTAAATAAGGGGGTTTTCCGGGAACGAAAGCATCAAGAGTTATAAAAAGGAGAGGAGGGGAAAAAAATAAGGGAAGAATCCGCCCGTAATGAAGAGACTTTTTTCCCGTGCAGCCTGTGTGCGTGTGTGTGTCAGGGGATCGCCGTGTTTCTCCGGAAGAGAGGGAGGGATTGGTTGGGAGGGGGCGGAGAAAAAATAGGAATGCGTCAGCAGGGATTTTAAAAATGCCTCCCTATCTTGGGTAAATGAGGGAGGTGAAATTTTTTTTACCCCTCCATGCGGTAGTCTGTTAACTCTTTTTTTTTCATCCCTATTCCCCCTCCCCCTTCCTCTCCCTCAACTCCTCCAGCTTCCCTCCGCGACTCCAATCTCGCCATCTACGTGGTTTTACCCTGCTACCCTCATCGGGCACATTGACCGCATTCCCACTCTCTCTTCCATCTTTCAAAACGGTTTAACGGGTATTTTCTCTTCCTTTACCCGGTGTCATCTCTCCGAATCCCTCCCTCTATCCCTTTCACTGCTATCCCTCGGCCACCTTAAATCCCTTCCCAGCTCTTTTCGCCGGAATTAGCAGGCCGCCAACCGGAGGTTGCCCTTAAATCTTCTTTTATTTACCTTCTGATCCCACGAAATTATGTAAGGGCTGTAAGGTATCCGCATCATCATACGTAAATTTTGTTTAATTCTTTGGATCGTTTTCTTCATTGCTCGCCAAAATGTGTCAGAGGTATGTTGAGATGGATCTAATACCTTTAGGCCTTTTCTGAATTTTTTTTGAACAAATCTAAAAAATCCGGGATAGGTACGAGGGAGAATTTCAGTTCAAAATATTACATTCTATCACTTTATCTAGTGGCTCTCGAAAGGTTGGCGGGAAACACATCATTCTAGGTAGTTTCCTCTATTTTTTTCCTATTGACCGGGGCCTCTGCAGATGGCAGCGGTGAGACGGCAAGGATTGCTTTTTCTTGCGCTGAGATCGAATGAATGGAATCCGTCAGAGCTGAAATTTTCTACCAAAGGCTAGGTTACTTATCTTTGGTAAAAAAACTTAGGTAAAAGTATTAAAAGCAGAAACCTGTAGATGATATCTTTAGCAATAAAAGTTCGTAATTTTGTTTAACTAAATCCAATCAATGACGCCTTCTTCTGCTGAAATCCTTTTATATTTATGTATTTATGAAAGGTTGTCTAAAATTTAGCGAGCTCTATTCAGGCCATATCGTGTTAACACGAAGTCGTGTTAATTTCACATAAATATTTTTTCGAGTTATAGTAGATTACGGAAAACCTATGTTTTGCGTACAGATCACATACCGGTTTTATTTAATACAAATTGTCCATAAAAGTTTCCTGCTTTTCCCGGAAAATAAGGATTGGTTTTCCTTTGTTCCTCCGATTATCTAAATTGTTCTTCACATCTTTTCAAGATTTTCATAAGCCGTTATGTATCACGCAGAAATAATTTCCCAACTCATCCGTTCGATTTTTTGGAATATTCCATATTTTTATATAATACGTTATTTTTCTAATAAAATATTAATTATTTCTGTAATCTTCTTAATATTTGTTTGGAGTATTTAATCAGGAGGAAAAAAATGGCGAAATGAAAATTTCAAGACTACAAAACGGCATTTTTCCCACTTGAAAAAAAATCTATGAACGAGTTCGTATTCCCTGACTCATAACTTCTCAGTTCCTTGCTATTTTCTTTAGTAAAAGTATTATGACAACGTCATATAAGTGCTTCACTCAAGCGTATTCAAAAATCAGAAATTGAAAAATATATCCTTTGTTTTCCTCACATATACTGTATTTGTAAATTTTGTTTTTCCACCTGTTTGTTACAACTCTTTTTTAATATCAGAATGCGTCGTGTGCCCCACCACTACTATGAGTACCTTCTATGTAGTACTGGCTAAATCCTTCTGCATATTTATCCACCCACAAGATCCTCAGAAATAATACCTCCTTCAAATATTCGACATGGGCACTCAATTATTCATTGACTGAACCTTGCCTTAACCCTCCAGGATATTATGAAGGAGTGGAGAATGTGGCGCCTAATCCCTTCTGCCGCAACCAGGTCCCACTCCGAATCCATCCCCGTAGCTCGTAACCGCAGACCTGTTCATATCCCAGTCGTATACCTACTTCAAATAATTTAGTGCTCATTCTGTGTGTCTTTTCCTCTCTAATCGGAGGAGTAGCAATTTATTCCTGGGCTACATATGATATGTATGCATGCCTACAATGTATATGCATATACTATATATATAGTGTAAAAGGAATTATCACTAGTAGACACAAACACAGAAATAGAAACACATAAAAGAGGGACTCACTGGGTCTCGAATTTTCAGTGGTACAAGCACCTTTCTCAAGACGAAGTAGGAACAGAACTCATATATATACATATATAAAGTAAAATAACTGTCGCACTGAATTTCCAATCCACTCATCAATGGCAATAATGTATTTGTATATATGTGTATATATATATATATATATATATATATATATATATATATATATATATATATATATATATATGTGTGTGTGTGTGTGTGTGTGTGTGTGTATACAATGTATATACATACATTGCTGCTATTGATGAGTGAATTGGAAATTCAGTGCAACAGATACGGGATTAGAATCAATATTAATGAAACAAAGGTTATGCGATTTTCCAGAAAGAATAAGGCTAAGCTAAATATGAAAATAGGAGGGGAAAAAAGAGCAGGTAGAACAGTTTACGTATCTCGGAAGTGTTTTAGACCAACACGGTCAAAGTAGTAGGGACGTAAGGAGAAGAATTGCGCTAGGCAAGGAGGCTTTCTCAAGGAGGAGGGTGTTGATGACGGAGACGTTGAGTAGGGAGGTTAAGAAAAGAGTCGTAAAAACTTTGATATGGAGCGTACGGCGCGGAAACATGGTCACTGAAGGAGGAGGATAGACGTAGATTGGAGGCTTTTGAAATGTGGGTGTGGAGAAGAATGGAGAAGGTGAAATGGACCGAAAGGAAAACAAATGAGGAACTACTGGAAATGGTGGGTGAGGAGAGGAGTTTGTTGGAAGAAAGGACGTAGTAAAAATGGATGAAGATAGTGAGAATATTGATTGACAATGGGATGTGTAGGGATGTTGGACAGGATGAAGGGAGAAAGGAAATACACAGAAATGAGAGGAACCTGATGTAGAGTAGATTGCTGGATTGGGTTTTGTTAGGAGTCACAAAATATTTATTTAATAGTTGTGTCCATCCATGAACATAACTTAACCGACAGATTATCTTATAATAATATCTGCAATTGTTAACTGTTGCTTTTTTATATTTAGAAGCTTATCTTTACTTTCATTTAGGTTTCTTGCAATTTTTAGATAAGGATAATTTAAAAACCAGTGTGTGGAATTATTTGCAGTGGTATCTTAAAGATAAATTAAAAAATAATTAAAGTCTAATATCCTTACCCATTCTTCTTTACTTCACACATCTTTGGATATATTTTCCATTTCTCCAGGTCTACGTGATAAGAGTTTGAGGAAAATTAGTAGTGATATTGCAACGCAGTCACTTTTTCGAGTTTTAATGATTATGAGTTTATCCAGCAAATAAATGCGTGAGTCATCGTGGGAAATTGTTTAAGTTACCGTGAAGTCGATGAAAACATGGCGAAGAGAAGAAGACAAGACAGGACAAGATGAAATAATTCTTGTTTTTTTAATTCGTGCGTTAAAAAACAGTTAAATTTGGCCTAAGAAGTAGTTTCGATTAAATTAAGGCTCAACTAACAGTGATCTAATCGAGTCGGTCGTGTATCCTGCAACATCCTATGAACTGCTTTCGTCTGAGTTTGGGTAATTGCCTATACTACAGGATAATGGTCAATTGACATTACAGAACACACAATAACAGGAATCAGTGTATATTCCGGCGAAGATTAGTCAATAATGTAACGGAAGTTATAAATGGAATCTGTTTTATTATTTCTAACTAGCAGTTTCCTAGCAAAGGCTGTAGTTTTTATTTACGTAAAAAATTAAAAAAGTGATATTTAAAAAATAATATCTCTGGTAATCTGTTCGTCGTACAATTTCATTTTGGTAGTCTCCTCTATGTTTAAGGCATTTTCAAGAAGAAATAACAACCGACCATATGATTTTTCTATATTATTCAAAGGTAGATCTCGCTTATATTTTTTCTATTTTATACTATGCTTCGCGGTCTTAAACTTCTTACGCTTCATTCACGTACGAGTATACCTGCCTTGTGTTCGGCTGGTTCTTTGAAGAGAGAAATGCATTTTTAAATATAGGGTCGCTTCGTCACATGGAATGTTTTTTTATACCTTTAGGAGTCTTGACTGCCTTTCGTCTAATATTAAAACACATTTGTGTTTTCTTGCTGTTCTTTGAGCACTATTCGGCTCGCTACATCATTTCCAGGACCTCAATGAGACGTCTCATTTTCCGAGTATTTTGAGAGAAATGTCAGTTGGGAAATATAGGCTTGACAAGCAGGGGAGATAGTCATTCTTTCTCCAATTCATAGATACATGGACCCTTTTTCATTCTGGAAAAGGTTGTGCTAAGTTTTTTGACATCGGTTGAGCGGTTTGTTTTCCTGTGTCTCAACTTTTGATGATAAAGAGTTATGCTACATTGGAACATTTTATAATTCTAATGACTGTCGTAAAACTTTTTCCAAAAGAGTTTTCTTTGAATGAAAAGAATCCTTTCTTTTCAAGTATTGTTAATGCCCAAGTATATTCCCAATAAAAATGGCTCATTTGAATTGGTATTCTACTGTTTAAGTTAGGTTTTGGATGGAAATATGACATTATTCTTAGACTTGTCGAAAAAGAAACAAGCTGACATCGCACACTGCCATAAACTGTTCTTAATTCTGCACACATTCTGCCTACCCTATTTTGTTTAACAAGCCCATTCGTCTCCCCTCCATACATTGCCTACCTTACGCCCCTCTCTATCAATTCTCTTTAGTATTTCATCGTTAATTGTCTTCTCTGGATTTCTTCCATCAATCATCTTACCTTCCCCCATCATACTTAAATCTTCACTTGTTTTCCTTACCGTCCATTTCACTTTTTCCATCATTTACTGTTGCATTAGAACAAGTATAGTTGTTTCAATTAAAAGTGCAATATCAACAGTCAGATGTAAAGCAAAAGATATGCAAGAATATCTCATGAAATAGAAAAATCAAAGTGTTTTTTTTATTTTCAAAACCGTTTCCTTACGTTTTGATGATCGTCTGAATCCTCTTCGCAAAATCTAAAACTTATAAGGAGAGATTGGTTTTGTGTTAAATTTGTCACTTGTTGCACCAGGATTGCGCCCAAATTTCCTTAAAGTATTTTTGTTAACTTCATGAAATTAGTAAAATATTTTAATTCTGGTGGCGCGACTACATGAAAGCTAATATTTATACCGTCAAGAAACTAATTTCGGATATATATTTATTCAAAACAATACATTTTAAAAATATAATTACTGTAACCTGACGCTGTGTTTTATATTTACTTGTATCTAATTTTCTTGTAGGCACTCACAAACTTAATATTTTTTTGCTTCTTTAAACAGTGCACAAATTATTTAGTACCATATTACCAAGTAATTTATCAGATAACGTATCATGGATTTAACTGAACAATATATGCATAGAAACATATAATCATTTTATTTTTGGTAATCCACGGGTTAAGACATTTATCCAAATAAGCATTTATATTTATTTATCCAAGCAAAAACAAAAGCCAACATCCCACTTTACAACAATCTCCTATTCATTTCCGTGTACTTCCTGTCTCCCTTCATCTCGTCAAACATCAAATGCTATATCAGCCGTTTTCTCTTTTGCCTAACATTCTCCCCTCTATTACAGTCTTCAACATCCCACTGCCGATCAATATGCTTTGCATAAACTTTTGCTGTCTCCTTGGAATTTCTACCAGCAATCCCCTCTTCTCTCCCACCATAGCTAGCAACTCCTCATTTGATTTCCTTTCTGTCCACTTGAGTTTTTCCATTCTTTTTCACACCTACATTTCAAAAGCCTTCAATCTACGCCTATCATTCTGCTTACGTGACCATGTTTCCGCGACGTACATTGCCACGTTCCATATCAAAGTTTTCATGAGCCTGTTCTTAACATTCTTTCTCAACGTCCCCGTCATCAACTCCCTCCTTGTGAAAGCCACTTGGCCAGTTGCAATCCTTTTCCTTACGTCCCTACTACTTAGACAATTTTGGCTCAAAAAACTTTTGAGATACGTAAAATGTTCTACATGGTCTAATTTTAGGTTCCTATTTTAATTTCAAGCTTAGCCCTTTTCTTTCTAGAAAATCGCATAACCTTTGTTTTATTGATTCTCATCTCTTATCTGTCGCATTCATTTTCCAATTCACTCAGCACTGCTTGCAACCCCTTGGCTGACCGATAAACTAAAGCTTGATTATTAGCAAACCTAATTGATTTTACGTATTCCCCGCTAACTTTCACTCCCTTCTCTAGTTTTTCCATGCTTCTTTAATCATTTCCATCATATGTACGTTGAACAAAACCGGTGATAATAGACAGCCCTGCCTTGCACCTCTTTCCAACACTGCCTCTCCGTTCCCCACTCGCACCTGAGCAGTCTGAGACATGTACAGGTTGCGGATTAGCCTCCTGTCCCTCCAATCTATTCCTATTTTCTGTATAACACTCATTAGTTTTTCCCAATTCACTCTATCAAATGCCATTCGAAATCTATGAAACAGGCAAATACTTCCTGAGTGTGTTCTATATTCCTCTCGATTAGTGATATTATTTCTTTAATGGCATCACGCGTACCTCTTCCCTTCCTGAACCCAAACTGATCATCCCTAAGTAATCATTTGCCTTACTCTCTATCCTTTTGTTGATGATCCTGGGAACAACTTTAGCAGCGTGGGATATCAAACTTATCGTTATGTGGTCATCACATGACGTAGCTTTTACCTTTTTCGGAAT